>OZ020190.1:56279320-56439401 GCA_963971165.1 Philopedon plagiatum
ACGATTTAAGCACTAAATACCAATTTCATTGATATTGCTAAGGCCCTGCAAATGCATTGCAAAATCAGGTTTATACGGAGAAATGTATTAAAATATGAAGTGTCAAAATGTCGCAAAAATGCCCGTTTTTCTTGCGAGTTTTTAGGGTTCCTGAACCGTTTTCGGCTTGTATAATACCGGGCAACGCCTCTATAGACCTTCCCGTGTCGATTTCGGAACATATAATTTGAAGAATTAGTCATTAAATACCAATTTTAACAATTTTTCGATGACGCGGCGAAGCATCATAGAAAAGTTATTCCATTAGGTACTATACGGGGTAAATCACAATGACGGGTCTGATTTAAATTTTGCTTCGATTTGTTATTAATTCAGAACGGCTACGGCTTATTCGATTGAAAAGAGTGATGTGTCAATCGAAAGGGGAGGAAGTTGTGACAGGTCATTTTTGTCACCGAATTAGATTTGTTCTAATAATTAGTTTATTCACGAACGCCTGTTTTCTTAGTTATTTACCTTGATTCAGAAGATCTATTTTCGTTCTTCCGCTATGTGGCCCCCTTCCCTTGCTGTCCAGGCTACCCCCTGGGGGTGTTGATTGCCCTTTTATCTGGTCCAAATCGGCTTAACATGAGCTTGTCCATCTGTTGTAGTCTGCTTTAAAATCTTTCTTTCTGGCTTGGGCCTGAATTTTCGCCTTGCTTAAGGCCTTCCTGTGTGTACAGACAGTCGCCTTTAGTCTATTTATGATAACATATTTTTAGAGAATAAATTTTAAAAGGCTACCTACATTTTGAATGAGATTTAATCCCGGTGTTTTCCACTGCCTTCACTGTCCTGGATTTCTGAATTCTAGCGTTCTCTATTAATTAAACTCCAAGATTTCCTTCTCTTTTCTTTTCCAAGATCTTGTTTTGAATTTTGTAAACATTTAATTGAGTTATATGAGAAGGTTAGAATTTTTGGTTGAACTGACAGGCTGACACTGTCAGAGTCTTGCAGTGCTGCCAAACCGGAGGGGTAAAATTGGTACTGTATCGTTAAGCATTTTCGCGTGGGTTTGGCAGACTTTCGTTGCTATTTTGTTCAGGCCACCGGCGTAGGTATAACTTTCTGTATTTCCGTGACTTTATTGTTTCACGCCCGGGGTCTCTGTACAATAGTAGTGTCTTTGTTTGGTGGCGTGGCGACAGTTGGAGTAATTAGTGCAGGGCGGAAATTCTTCGGAACCATCTTGGATATGTGTCTGTGGTGGGAGGAAGTGTCATATGATTCTTCCGACACGAGGCATAGGCCGGTGACTTCCACTCTATCCTTCGAAGCAATTGTTCCATGGTCCCTATCTGAAAATTTCAATTTGGAAATTCTAGTTTTTTTTTGGATTAAAAAGTCAGGGACCGCGTTTAAATTCTTGAAGAATTTGTTTCTGCAAGACGCAGGATATTTTTGGGCGACTTCGATGATAGCCACGAACATCGGCAGCAGTTTGGAGGTCCAAACCCTGTGGTAACCTTGCTGTGTGGTGCCCTTTTGCTGCCTGTGGAAGTTGGAATTCGAACCCTCGTTGTTAGGAGGGTCTTTGGTAGGGGCCACGAACCTCCCTACTTCTTCCATAGGGGCTACAAAGCGTCCCTCTTAGTTGTTTTGGTAGAGAGGATACGAACCATCCCTATTTCTGTTTGGCGGGTGCTAAGAAGCCACCCTATGAATTTTTGTATGTGAGGACAAACTTCCTCACGAAGTTTTGGTTTAATTTAATTTATTTATTTTGCGAGGGCAAAATCGCCCAACCTTATTTGTCACCACTTGTAACCTTTTTTTTTTTTTCAGTGTACAAATAAATGTATATAGGGTAAACTTATTAAGTTGTTTTTATCCAGCTCACTGCGCCCTCTGTTTAATTTTTAAGTATGAATAGCAGGTTTGTTGTGTGAGAAGCAGGTCCCTAGACCAACTAGGCGACTTCCAGTTTGCGTCGGTGTAAAAAACTGGTGGCGTCCAATAGAACCTACCCAGCCTAACTGAGCTGAGGGCTAATTTGCAACGCGCTCTACTACACCTGCTTCCCTCAGAACACCCTGTTGTTCCTGTGTTTCTCTCTAGAGTACCTTTAAGAGTGATTGTAATGTTTTCAAGTTAAGCGGTAAGTACTTGGTCAATGATACTCATCATAGTATCTTTGACGGTTTTTAATCAAACACTTTTTTTTGAACAAAGTGCGTCGCAAATTTTTGGCGCCCAACGTGGGGCATATTTAAAAAAATTACCGCTTTTTTTTCCTAATTTTACTCTTGTGCGTCTAGTGAGCTGGATGGAACTTTGAAAATTTCCATCAATTTTAACTCTAACTGTACTAGCCCTGTATTACTGCATTTGATTTTGGCGATTTATTATCGATTTTATTTTGCTTATTACGTAACTTTGATTTTCTTTGATTTGGCGATTTATTACCGATTTTAATTTACTTGTTTGCGTAACTTTGATTGTCTTTGAATTTGTGGTATATTACCGATTTTATTTTGCGTATTACGTAACTTTGATTGTCTTTGAATTTGTGGGTTATTACCGATTTTATTTTACCTATTACGTAACTTTGATTTTTTTGATATTGCGATTTCTTATCGATTTTATTTTATTCATTTACGTGACTTTGATTATCTTTGCGTACTGAATTATGATTGCTGGTTTACATGATTTACCGTTTTATTATTTCTTGCTATTTTCGCTGATTTAATTACCTTTATTTGCTATATTTGACTACACTATTGGTGTAGTTTTGCTAAATTTATTCGATTTACGCGATTGTACCTAGATTTGACTTTTTACGTTGACTTTTTACGTTGACTTTTGAGTTGCTATTGTTTTTGTTCACTCCAAAATGGATTATAATATGCAGGTTAACCATCTTAGGAAAGAAATGCTAATTTATGAACTTACGATTCGTGGAGTACCGGCTAGTTATGCCAATACGGTAAAAGAACTTCTAGTAGCGTTACGTCCAATTTTAGAAATGGAAAGGAAGGGTAAAGTTTTTGCTCGTCTGGCCTATACTTGTGTTTTTGTCGATGAATGTAACTATATAACTAGAACCTTGCATAATATTGATAGCGCGATTAAAAATGTCACCGGTGAATCCGCTAAAGAAAAATTTGAACGTTTACAATCTCAACTTGTTCACTTATTTACCCGCGTTCATCGTATTCCGGTTGCGAACCTTAGTGCCGCGGAATCGCAAACCCGTTCTGACTTGTTGCTCAAAATTTTAGGCAAATTAAACTGTTTGGACAGTCTCTTAAGACAAGATCCGAATTTAAGCACCTTGCTCGCTCGAGTTCATTCGGACGGTTCGGATTCGGATGCGTCGGATTCGGATGCGTCGAGAAATAGCAATGCGTCCAACAGTCGCTTGCGTCACACACGCTCGTCGCCCAAAGTCACTCCAACCGTGGTTAGTCCCAATGTAACAGCTGCTGCCGCTTCCGTTTGCCATCATTCGTGTAGCAAAGCGCATCGTGTTGAAAAGTGGGGTATTAAATTTACCGGCGAAGCTGGACAGATGTCCGTGCATAATTTCTTGGAGCGAGTTTCGGAACTACGCGAAGCTCGAGGTTTTTCTGAAAGTGAACTATTTGTATCTGCTATCGATTTATTTACTGGTAAAGCATTGAAGTGGTTTCGCGCTAATCGTCATCGATTTTCGGACTGGTCTAGTTTGTCTGACCTTCTCTGTAAACATTTCGAACCGCCAGACTATCGTCATCGGTTATTTAAGGAAATTCTAGATAGGACTCAGGATTCGACTGAGAATATCGTCGACTACCTTTCTAATATGAGTGCGTTGTTTAGAAGACATGGCTCCATCTCAGAGGACGTTCAACTTGACATCATTATACGCAACTTGTCACCTTTTTATACTACCCAACTTCCGGTAGTCAGCAAGTTAGAAGAATTAGAAGGAGAATGTCTCAAGTTGGAGTTAAAGAAATATCGCGCCGAGAACTATGTACCACCTCCTAGAAAAAGTTATAATTTTGTAGAGCCAGACTTTGCGTTCATTGCTGCTGAAACATCAGGCTTCAAAGATGATGAAGAGTTGCCAATCGTTGACGTGGTGACCGAATCATCTCCGGCACCATCAACTTCTCGAGACGTGAGACAGTTACCCAGAGAGACACGTCCACCATCTCTAAAAATCTCTAGATCAATCTTGTGCTGGAACTGTAATAAGCCAGGTCATCGAAATAGCCAGTGCACTGAACAGCGCAGAATCCATTGTTACCGCTGTGGTGCACCAAGTGTGACCAGTAAAAACTGCCCTAAGTGTTCGCCGCCAGAGAAACGATTCTCAGAAGAGCCGATACGTCGCGAGACTGCTCCCCTTATTCTCACTTCACCGACCAACAACTTTCCTTCCGATAAAAACGCTGCCATTAACAACAACTCTGTTCCTAACGAAAACCTTTTACCGACCAACAACATTCTTTCCGACGAAAACCTTTTACCGAGCAACATCTTTCGTTCTAACAAAAACCATTCACCCCCTAACAATTCTGCCCCAACAAAAATCTTTCGCCAACCAACAACTTTCTTTCTGATGAAAACCTTTCGTCGACCAATAACTCTCTTTCCAGCAAAAATCATTCACATGCTAATAACCCTTTTCCAAATAAAAAACTATTAGATCCTATCATAGCTCATGCGCATGGCGACCAGCGCCCCTATTTAGAAATTTCGATTTTAGGTTACAAAATATTAGGCTTATTAGATTCTGGAGCATCACGCACTATTGTAGGTCAACCCGGTTTCCGAATTTTGGAAAGTCTGGGATTAAAACTTATTAGGCAACAGACTGATTGTACTGTCGCGAATGGCCAAACTTGCTCCAGTTTGGGCTATTTTCAGGCTCCTGTAACTTTATTAAATAAAACTCGGGTGATAGATATTTTAGTCCTTCCCGAACTGTCCCACCAATTAATATTAGGCATTGACTTTTGGAGAACCATGGAAGTGATCCCCGACTTGAAGCAGGACGTCTGGCATTTTTCCACTGATGATCAACCTACGGAAATTTGTAGCGTGATAGATGGCAACTCTTTATCTGAAACCGACCGAGCGTGTTTAAATGCACTAGTTAAGGAGAAAATATCGGAAATGGGTACTGGTCTGGGCTGCTGCAAGGTAGCAGAACACGTCATTGAGCTTGAACCCGGCGCTAGACCAATTAAACAGCGTTACTACCCAGTTTCTCCATACAAGCAAAGGATTATGGACGAGGAAATCGACGAGATGTTGAAACTTGGCGTGATTGAACCTTCTAAAAGTCCTTGGTCCAGTCCAGTGTGTTTGGTACGCAAGAAAGATGACAGCTATAGGTTTTGCATAGATTTTAGAAAGCTTAATACAAAAACTAAGAAAGACGCATATCCTATACCTTATATCTCCGCCATTTTGGATCGCCTCAGAGACGCCCGCTACATTAGCTCCATCGACATAAAATCAGCGTTCTGGCAGGTACCTCTTAGTGAGTCCTCACGTGAATTAACTGCTTTCACTGTTCCAGGTAGGAATCTTTATCATTTTCTGCGCATGCCCTTCGGCTTGACCAATGCGCCAGCCACCTGGCAACGTATAGTAGACCGTGTACTAGGCGTTGATTTGGAAAATCATGTGATGGTGTATCTTGATGATATAATTATCATCTCTAGAACCTTTCCTGAACACCTCAGAATTCTGGGCCTAGTTTTTGACCGTTTGAGAGATGCAGGACTCATAGTTTCCGAGGAGAAATGTCACTTTTGTAAGCCTGAATTACGATACCTGGGCTACATCGTAGACGCCCAAGGTTTAAGACCTGATCCTGAGAAAGTGCAGGCCATTGTGAATATAGCACCTCCACGAAATATCACCGAAATTCGACGTTTTATTGGCACCGCTTCTTGGTACCGGCGTTTTGTGCCGAACTTTTCAGCTATTATAGCCCCAATTACTCGGCTTACCAGGAAAAATGTCAAATGGGAATGGACTTCCGAGTGCCATCAGTCATTCAACTCGATTAAAGAAGCTCTTATCACAGCTCCTGTGCTTACATGTCCAGATTTCAACCGCACATTTACTTTGCAGACTGATGCGTCATTTTATGGCTTAGGAGCAGTTCTGACTCAGCAATTTGATGACGGAGAAAAGGTTATTTCCTATCTTTCACGTTCTCTCACCAAACAAGAGATGAAATTAACCGTCACAGAAAAAGAGTGCCTTGCAGTAATTTGGAGTGTGGAAAAGCTTCGTCACTATCTGGAGGGTGTACACTTTAAAGTCATAACCGATCACCATTCTTTGTTATGGCTTCATAATCTAAAAGATCCACAAGGACGCCTCGCTCGATGGGCTCTCCGTTTACAACCTTACGACCTTGAATTGATCCACCGTAAAGGCCGAGATCACGTCGTGCCAGATTTTCTTTCTAGGTCAGTGCCAGTGACTACTGATTCTGTCGCAGCCGTTGACGAACCACTGTCATCATTTTCTGACACCTCAGACAAATGGTACAAAGGCATGATGCAGAAACTAGAAGAACGTCCTGATAAATATCCTTGCTGGCGAGTCGAGAATGGCAATCTCTTTAAATATGTCAAGACAAACAATCCAAGTTTTCCAGATCATTCCACTTACTGGAAAATAGTAGTACCAAAGGATAAACGAAAAGAGATATTCCTTCGATGCCATGATAATCCAGCAGCAGGGCACGTGGGTGTTTTTAAGACATTTTGGAAAGTCGCCGAGAGATATTATTGGCCGAAAATGAGATCTGACGTTGCTAGTTATGTCCGTGCTTGTAGAACTTGTGCTCAGAGCAAAGTAGAGCAGAAACGTCCAGCTGGTCTAATGGGTAACCGCCCAGACATAAAAGAGCCTTGGCAAGCCATCAGCCTAGACTACATAGGTCCTTTACCTCGTTCTAAACAGGGTAACACTCATATTTTGGTGGTCACCGATTATTTTAGCAAGTACGTCGTGTTATTCCCGTGTCGATCGGCAACAGCAAAATCGTTGGTAAAGTGTGTCGAAGACGGCATCTTCTTAGTTTACGGAGCTCCTCAATTCTTAACGTGCGACAACGGAACTCAAATGAAATCCAAAGAATTTCAAGCCCTTTGCGATAAATATAAGGTTAGAATATTTTACACTGCCAATTATTATCCTAGAGCAGATCATACTGAACGCGTTAATAGAGTTATTAAAACGATGTTGCGCTCTTACGTTCAACAAAATAACCATCGAACTTGGGAAGACAATTTAACTGCTATCGGTTGCGCCATTCGCACTTCGCGACACGAAACTACGGGCTTCACCCCATACTGCGTTAATTTTGGCAGGGAACACAAGCTATTCGGTTCGGACTATGCTGAGGGTGTTCCTCAAGTAGAAACTGAGCGTCAAAATTACATTCGGGAACGAATAGAAGCTTTCAAACAATTATTTAGAAAAGTTCACACTAAAATCGAAGCTTCTCGTGTTAAAAATCGACATAACTATAATTTGCGCCGACGCCCAGTAAGCTTTGTTCCTGGTCAAGAAGTCTGGCGTAAGAATAAAAGTATATCCGATGCAGCGAAGTATTATAGCGCAAAGTTGGCTCCGGAATTTGTAGGTCCGTTCAAGATCGTAGAAAAGACCGGCACGTGTACTTATGAGCTTGAAGATGAACACGGTGTTAGTAAGGGCATTTGGCATGTACAAGACCTTAAACCGGTATATGCCGAAACTGCATTTGGTGGTCCGTAGGAGTGAATAAATTGTTAGGCAACTCAAAGTCATTATTTACTTTATTACATTCCGTTGATTTTACTGTCATTAATTTAATATTACGTTTTACGTGTCATTTTGCTTCAATTTATTTATCAATCTATTGATTTCTGAATTTATTAACTTTCGAGTCCATAGCTTCAATTTGGTTAATTACATTTAATTTTTTTTTCCTTCTTCTTTCGGTAATAATGGCTTTAGTGAGTTTTCTTTTATCGTTGCGTTAATTTTGACTTTTGGCCCAGTTTAAATTCTTGTTTTTTTTTACTTTCCTTGCTCAGTCGTGAGCAATTTTCATGCTCTGCAGTGTGGGCGTGATTGTGTTTGGATCCATCTGGGCGCGATACTTGATGGATTTGGACACTGTCACTTAGAATAGCGCTGCACTGGGTTTACTAGGTGGGGTAGGAGTCCCCTGAAAGCCGTGGCAAGGTAAGCCTTCAGCTGCCTTGCTTCTATTGTTTGTAGTAGGTAAGCCCTCAGCTGCCTTACTACTTTCACTTGCCAACACCGCCTTACGCCTCGTTATCTTTTATCTGTCATTACCTGATTATCTTTACCTTATCGTCACTTGGTTTATAGTATAGTAACGTATAGTAACGTTTATGGTCATTTACTGTAGCTTACCTTTTTGCGTTTATCAGTCTCACGCAGATACCCATCTCGGCGCGAGACGAGATGGGGGTCGGTGTGTCACATGGTAATAATTTAAGTTTGATTTGGTTAGAAGGCGGTGATTAATTAATTTTGGACCTAATTTTCTTTATCGTTTTTTTTTATCTGCATTCACTATTAAGGGTTTTTTTTTACTAAAGACTAGGGCCAAAAGTCTTTATTTATTATCTTAATTGGACCTTTTTTTTTACCTTGATTTGACGTATTTACCTTGATGTGACCTTTTACTTTGATTTGGCTTAATTTTCTCTACCTTGACGTGATTTTATTATTATTCCCTACTTGTGTCTGGAAATTTCGGTTACTTGAACTAGTATGTGTTTTTGCTCGAGTACGACTTTGTCTTTCCTTTGGGGATTTAGAGTAGAAACACAATTTTCTTTCTCTCTTGCTGATTTTGTGAAGTTGAGAATACCACTTATGGTGGGATTCACTGCTAGTTGTTGGCAAGTAACCCAATTTTCTTTATCTCGATTTGCGAACCTTTAGTTTGATGTACTTGTTTCATTTACTTTTGGTTAATTACCTTTTTTTTTTATATTTGCGTTTGTCTTTGCGATAATTTACTTACCTTTGCGATAAATTTGCTTACTTTTGCGATAAATTCTCTTACCTTTGCGATAATTTGCTTACCTTTGCGGAATTTTGAATACATTTACTTTGGTTTATTTCGATTACCTTGTATTTTGGTTTACTTACCTTTATTTTGATTTACTTACCTTACCGTGATTGGCCTTTGATAGGCTTTAATTTGCTTTGATACCTTTGGGTTTTTTCCTCTATTATTTGGATTTGTCTTAGGTCTAGGTTTTGGTAGGACTATATGTTAGTCTCCGGCCATCTCAGTTTTACTGGTTTTGCGCCTAGGTCCTTATTGATATATTTCGTCTATTCACCTTTTAGACGAAATAAAACTATCCCGATTGCGACTTTACTTTATCTTGACTTTATATCGATTTAGACATTTGTCCCTATCTCGTTTTACAGGCTGCACGGTGTTGGGTGCTACCGGATGTCGCTTCGACGCTCTTTGTTAGATCATGGATCCTTCGGAGAGCAGACCGACTGGAAGGGCTGTTCAGGGGGGGCGGAAGTCTGACCCCTGGGGTAACAGTTTGCCCATCGAACTTGTTCGGCGGGCCAGGGGAGGACCAAGCTACTTTGTTCGGCCTGAGCTCAAGTCGGCCTATTAGGTTGCGACAGGCCGGTGGCAGTGCCACCGCTCAGAACACCCTCATTAATTTTTTTGTTGTATACAGGGACCGATGTGCTTCCCGTTTGGTGCATCTTTTAGCTTGGTGGGTGCTACAATCCACTCCCTTTTGTATGGTGGATCATCTGGGCTATCCCTCTTTTCTTATCATTTTACTTATGTTGTATTATATTTATCTTTTCCTTTTTAGTTGTCCACCCTTTGGTTGGTTTGACGCATGTCAATTGGTGATTTAATTCGGGACGATTCTACGGTGTGAGGCTAGTAGACGAGGTTCCCCACAATATTTTTGGGTGTAACGCAATGCTAGCTCCCTTACCAACTTAGGGTTTACGTTCCACACCGAATCTTCCTGGAGACGGTCACTGGGTGACTAGTGGCAAAGGGACCAAAGATTTCTTTGAGTATTGAGTTATTTTAAGATTAAGTTATCCGTCTTGTTAGTTAGTATTAGTTATATGGTACTACCTTGGGTTCCCACGTATCTTCACTTATGTTTTTTTTATTGGCGCCAGCATAGCGCAGTTAATTTATTTTCTTTTTCGATTTTCTTGTATCATACAGAGAGCCTCTGATCCTTATCGTCGGTTAATTTTCATTGGAAAATTTCCCTCCTTTCGTAGGAGAGGGGGAGTTGTGACAGGTCATTTTTGTCACCGAATTAGATTTGTTCTAATAATTAGTTTATTCACGAACGCCTGTTTTCTTAGTTATTTACCTTGATTCAGAAGATCTATTTTCGTTCTTCCGCTATGTGGCCCCCTTCCCTTGCTGTCCAGGCTACCCCCTGGGGGTGTTGATTGCCCTTTTATCTGGTCCAAATCGGCTTAACATGAGCTTGTCCATCTGTTGTAGTCTGCTTTAAAATCTTTCTTTCTGGCTTGGGCCTGAATTTTCGCCTTGCTTAAGGCCTTCCTGTGTGTACAGACAGTCGCCTTTAGTCTATTTATGATAACATATTTTTAGAGAATAAATTTTAAAAGGCTACCTACATTTTGAATGAGATTTAATCCCGGTGTTTTCCACTGCCTTCACTGTCCTGGATTTCTGAATCTAGCGTTCTCTATTAATTAAACTCCAAGATTTCCTTCTCTTTTCTTTTCCAAGATCTTGTTTTGAATTTTGTAAACATTTAATTGAGTTATATGAGAAGGTTAGAATTTTTGGTTGAACTGACAGGCTGACACTGTCAGAGTCTTGCAGTGCTGCCAAACCGGAGGGGTAAAATTGGTACTGTATCGTTAAGCATTTTCGCGTGGGTTTGGCAGACTTTCGTTGCTATTTTGTTCAGGCCACCGGCGTAGGTATAACTTTCTGTATTTCCGTGACTTTATTGTTTCACGCCCGGGGTCTCTGTACAATAGTAGTGTCTTTGTTTGGTGGCGTGGCGACAGTTGGAGTAATTAGTGCAGGGCGGAAATTCTTCGGAACCATCTTGGATATGTGTCTGTGGTGGGAGGAAGTGTCATATGATTCTTCCGACACGAGGCATAGGCCGGTGACTTCCACTCTATCCTTCGAAGCAATTGTTCCATGGTCCCTATCTGAAAATTTCAATTTGGAAATTCTAGTTTTTTTTTGGATTAAAAAGTCAGGGACCGCGTTTAAATTCTTGAAGAATTTGTTTCTGCAAGACGCAGGATATTTTTGGGCGACTTCGATGATAGCCACGAACATCGGCAGCAGTTTGGAGGTCCAAACCCTGTGGTAACCTTGCTGTGTGGTGCCCTTTTGCTGCCTGTGGAAGTTGGAATTCGAACCCTCGTTGTTAGGAGGGTCTTTGGTAGGGGCCACGAACCTCCCTACTTCTTCCATAGGGGCTACAAAGCGTCCCTCTTAGTTGTTTTGGTAGAGGATACGAACCATCCCTATTTCTGTTTGGCGGGTGCTAAGAAGCCACCCTATGAATTTTTGTATGTGAGGACAAACTTCCTCACGAAGTTTTGGTTTAATTTAATTTATTTATTTTTGCGAGGGCAAAATCGCCCAACCTTATTTGTCACCACTTGTAACCTTTTTTTTTTTTCAGTGTACAAATAAATGTATATAGGGTAAACTTATTAAGTTGTTTTTATCCAGCTCACTGCGCCCTCTGTTTAATTTTTAAGTATGAATAGCAGGTTTGTTGTGTGAGAAGCAGGTCCCTAGACCAACTAGGCGACTTCCAGTTTGCGTCGGTGTAAAAAACTGGTGGCGTCCAATAGAACCTACCCAGCCTAACTGAGCTGAGGGCTAATTTGCAACGCGCTCTACTACACCTGCTTCCCTCAGAACACCCTGTTGTTCCTGTGTTTCTCTCTAGAGTACCTTTAAGAGTGATTGTAATGTTTTCAAGTTAAGCGGTAAGTACTTGGTCAATGATACTCATCATAGTATCTTTGACGGTTTTTAATCAAACACTTTTTTTTGAACAAAGTGCGTCGCAAAGTAAGCTATTTTATTTGAAAATAATTTCGACATTTCGTTGGCATGACGACGAAAAATTTGCTATTTCCGATATTTATTGAGTTAGAGAGTTGAAATTTGACGTATGGGAAGAATTCGGTCAATCATTCAAAATTAGATGTGTAAATTTTGATTCGCATGGTTTCTATAGCAACGATTAAGGATAAAGTTGACAATTTCTAACTCAAGCACGGCTGATCTGATTGAAACGAGTGAGGTGGCAATCGAAAGGCAAGGAAGTAAGCTACTTTTTTCTCTCTCTCTCTCTCTCTCTCTCTCTCTCCAACCTGAACAAAATGGATGGCCGTAAATGTTTTAGAGTACGTTCAGGAGCTGGGGTGCTTTCCCTAAATCGAGAAATTCAAAACGAAAATACTAGAATCTTCGAGAAAATTCTAAAACATTGAACTTAAGCCTTTATCGTTCTTACTGGGATTCTCAAATCGAAATTATGGTTGTTTGGAACAGCTAAAGACTCTAAAAACTCTTGTTATTCCTACTTACATATTAGCGAAGATTTAAAAAAAGCACAACACACCTATACTTTTCCAACGCTCCAGATAAACTTAAAACTATTAGAAAAATTATCTATAGGAATGTATCTAAATGTTTTTAATAAAGAATTAACCTAAGTTCTTTATATGTTTCATTACCTTAAACAGTCAAACCTAACCTCAACAAATGTTCTATTGCCGGTGGTACAAAATTATTCGAAACTTAAACAATCCGCAGCCTCTTAACAGCTAAATAAACATATCCTGTTTCTGAAAACAACTAATAAACAGACTCCTGTTTCTGGAAACAACTTCCAAAGAGCTAATAACAACTAATAAACAGACCCTGTTTCAGGAAACCACTTAAACGTCTAACTGCTCAACCGGACAGCAACCCGTCAGCAACCGGACAGCAACCGGACAACAACAACCGGGTGTTAACCGCTCAACCGTTCAACCACTCAACAGCTAAAAAAACAGACCCTGTTCTGGAAAAACAGCTAAAAAACAGACCCTGTTTCTGGAAAACAGCTAAAAAACAGACCCTGTTTCTGGAAAACAGCTAAAAAACAGAACCTGTTCTGGAAAAACAGCTAATAAACAGCTAAAAACAGCTAAAAAAACAGACCCTGTTCTGGAAAACAGCTAAAAAACAGACCCTGTTTCTGGAAACAACTAGGAAACATCTAAAAACAGCTAATAAACAGACCCTGTTTCAGGAAACCGCTTAGACGTCTAACTGCCCAACCACTTAACAGCTAAAAAAACATATCCTGTTTCTGAAAACAACTCCTAACAGCTGTGAAACACCTAATAAATAGGTTTTGTTTCTGGGGGGCAGTAAATCGTTCGTATTCGTACTTACTAATATATAAACAATATACAGACTATTTTCTTCGAAAATATACGGGTATTAATGTTGCTGCTAATAATCAGACATTTTATCCGCTAAAATAGTTGAAAGAGTTGAAAGATGGAAAGTTTGGCTGTTCGACGATGGCGAGACCCACTAGAAATATATTAATATATCCCAATAGGTCAAGGCCAGGTTCAACTCCCCCAAGATGGCGTTAGCAGCAGCAGCAGGATCCAGGTTCGAATTCCGAAGACATAAAGCAGCGGGATATTCAATTATCAGTCTTCACAGTGCTCGATGTAGCTAATGTCCCAATAGCTAATGCCCCCAGTAGTTGATGCCCAAGTAGCTAACGTCCAAGTGCCTAAGAAGACGGACGTCACTTCTGAGGCGTCGCGACGCCTAATTTTGGACCACGCCCTGAAGGCGTCGTGTACCAAAAATACCAGAATGAGCCTTAAATTTTCTTATGGAGATTTACATGTAAAAATGAAAGAATTTACTCCAGAATTCTTGCTACTTATCTACTGCCCTTTTTTAAGTAATATGTTTTAAAAAACTGTAACACCTAATTTCTATTAATTCTAATAGGTACCTATGTCTCGCAAAAATAAATAATTTACCTTCTCTAAGGTAAGTAAAACACCTTGATGAATTATGATTATGACATTGGATTCATTGTACTTGTGACATTGTCATTTATACGAATTGATAATATTTTATGAAAATGGTCCAATACACTAACCAAGAAAAAGTAAATTATTATGTTACTGATTTACGGTGAATGCAGGTCAAATGCTAAGGACGCGAAGGAAGAGTGTATGGGCACCGTTATCCTCATAGAAGGATTCCTAATGACAAAACTTTTGCAGCTCTGTGCAAGAACTTAAAGGAGTATGGCTGCCTTGTAAAACGAAAAGAGGCAGGAGGAAAATTGCTACAAATGATGAAAATACAGCTCAAGTTTTACAGCAAGTTGATGATAATCCCAAAACTTCACTAGCCAGAATCGAAGAAAATACTGATGTTTTCATAAGCTCTTCATGGAGGATTCTAAAAACAAGTTTCATCCATACAAAACCAAATTAGTCCATAGATTGGAGCCAGGGGATCCCCCACGAAGACTGAAATTCTTAGCAAGATTTTCCGAATTGTATGGCCGAAATGAAAATATCTCGTCCAACATTTTATGGAGCGACGAGAGTCGCTTTGATATAATGGAATCGTGAACCGAAATAATTGTCGCTATTGCTCCTAAAATCATCCTCGTTGGATTAGAGAAAGCGGAAATCAACGCGTTTTTGGAATTAATGTTTGGTGCGGTTTATTAAATCGATATATTATTGGACCTCATTTTTTCGAAGGCACGTTAACTGGAGAACGTTATTTACATTTTCTTCAAGTTACATTTGCAGAACTGTTAGAAGAGGAACCCTTTGAATGCAGAACGAATATGTGGCTGCAGGATGGGGCTCCTGCTCATAATGTTCAAATTGTTAAGGACCATTTGGACAGACAGTATCTCAATCGATGGTTTGAAACCAACGCACCAATAAGATGTCCAGCAATGTCACCAGATATAACACCCTTAGATTTTTTCTTTGTGGTCACTTAAAGGATATTGTCTACGAAACACCAGTTGAAGATATGGCAGATCTAATAAACAAAATTACAGCAGCATGCACTGCTATTACAAGAAGAACGCTTTTAAAAGCCCACAGCAAACTTTAAAAAAAATAAAGTTGTGTTCGCGCAGAAGCAATAAATTTTGAACATAATTGATTGAATTATTATTAAGTGAAGAAATATTTTAGTTTTACTACTGATCCGTTTCCAAAATTAATAAAAAAAAAATTAAATAAAACCTTGTATTACTTAAAAACGAGTTAGGTAATCGAATTAGAGTAAATGACAAAAAAGTCTTAAAATTTAAAGTACTTTCAAATGTGCTTACTTTCGAAGTCCCTGCATTCGATTTATATTTTTGAAGCGTCGCGACGGCCAAGGCGTCGAAGGCGTCTCATTAATGTTAGCTTTAATATGCCTTTTGGACACTCACCCTTCTAATCCACTGATATCTTAGCGATCCTTTGGCGAAAGCGCTTTTTTCTTTCGCCATCCCTTTTAAAATACTCCCCTCTACTCTAATCCACTAGTATTTTTAGTGCCCCTTTGGAGAAAGCGCAAATATGCCTTTTGACACTCACTCACCCTTATGTAATATAGGGGAAGGAGGCATTGACACTATATATGACCTTCTTACACCATCTTACCCCTTATACAATGCCCCTAATACACACACACCCCATCAGTGTCTTTCTAACACCTTGACCACACTCAATATACGTTACTGATAAATATTTCTACTTCTCCGTGTGTGTATTCACTTCAACACCGGAGTGCATTTAAGATAAATTATATTTTTTACCTACTATTCTTTCACATATTGATATAATTTAAATTTGGAATTAAACTATTTGTATTTATGCACTAATTGTAAGAAATAGACTACAAACTAATTCCTTATATTTAAAAGTTGGATACATAACTGGCGAAACATATGAAATGTCTTTAACACTTTGTAAAGAATATTTTTGTATCGAAATATCAAGCTTCAGAGGTTCGCTATCTGCGCCACCCCAACCAAAAATACCATAACATAAAATTGACAGATTGTTTTTGTTGGGTACATTGGATATTGTGTTGACAACAAAGTGTATTTGTGGTTAAAGGTATAAAATTGTGTATTATTATATTTTGAATGGCTTCTGATTGAGTCTTTTTGTAACATGAAAAAGTTAGAAAATTTATTGGGTTAGATTTAATCTTAATAACTCAAAACTTAAAAGTATTTTTGCAAATGGAAATAACAACTTCAGCATTTACAACAGCTGTATTCCATGTGTTTCCTTCAGTGATTACAACTGGGTCCGGTTCTGATCGCCGAGTTGCGTCATTGAGTTCAACAACCACTTTTGCGAGACGACCCGAGTGCGCATGCCTCGAGAGAACCGTCGATTAAAAACCTGACTGGCGCCATATGCGTACAAACGCACTTTTTCGCCCATACATTGGACGGATTCAGCTGGTGTCGCGAATACGTTGTGAAGGTCTAAATATATTTTGTCTATGGGTTCAACGTTTTGCTGCCAGATTTCATGCTAGACATTAGCACTGGGATTCACTAAAGATATTTGATTTAGTTTAAGATCTAACTAGAATGACAACTACAGTTAAAACCTAACTATCGGGTTTTGACAAGTTTTTGTCCCGTCACTATTAAGTCATTAAAAACTAATGAATTGTACTAATATTTCAGCAATTTCCTTGGTTTCCAAATAATTCTTGTATTGGAACTTGTTTATAAAATGAATGTAGTCCTATTATTATGGAAAATACATAATTAAAATGTCCTTTTCTTTATAAATTTACAAAAAGACTCTGAAATAAATTCATAGTACAAAACTTGGTTGTCTGATTCTTACATTGGTTGTCCAAGTAGTTTAAAACCTTGATTGTCAAATTAGACCGATCTTAGCGATAGTGAATCCTAGGGTAAATGAAAGAACGCCACTAATATATTATTTTTAATTAGAGTCTTGTAGCCGGACTCCTCTATTTCAACGTAATGAAAAATTAATTGAAACCTTTTTTTTTCAGTCCAGTATAGAAGATTCCCGACAGTTATACTTATATTTACAGGCACGTTTAGAAAAGGAAATTGCGCTCCAGAAGAAAAAAAAGTTAGAACTTAATGACGTAGGAGAAAAATGATTTGAGGAAAGTTCGATTATTATTTTCTTTTTTTTTCATAAATAAAAGCCATTGAAGTAATTTGTAGATATATTTTAATTTTTCTCTTTTTTATAAGTAACTGCATTTTCTGTAATATTAAAAAGTGTATATTTTGTAACTGGTAGTACCTAAATATAACAATTTTTGCTTGTATTTTATTTTATTTCTTGTAAAAACGTACACTTTAATAAAAAAAAACTAAGCAGACCCTTTCCAAGTTTCTTAAACTCGTATAAAATTTCAAATTAATATAACTGAAGATTTTATATTGTTTGTAGGTATATTTATATTATACAGTGACCGCCAGGAAGTGCGCAGCATATGAGAAAATTTTTTATCTTTGAATTTAACAAATTTATTTTATTTCGAAAAAGTTCTGCCTACCTTCAAACCAAAATAATACCTACCCAACAAATCGGGTGAAAGCCTTATGGTATACGAGGAAGAGTCAAAAATTCGAAATTGCGTTAAGAGTAGTGTTGTAAATATCCGTATTCTTTAGATATCCGAATCATACGGAATCGAAATCAGCTAATATCCGTATCCATTATCCGAATACGTATCCATTTCTTGACCCGCGCGAAAGCGGTTACAGATCATGTATACGTATGCATGCAACACTACATTTTCTATCCGGATACACGGCTAGGTAGGTCGATGCGGTATCATATCATTCGAAGTGGAAGGTTAGGCATAGGAAGGTACCGTCGCGCCGTTCTCGTTTGAATTCGGTTCGGGTGAGGCGGAACTAGTTTAACCAATGGGTCTCATCCCATATGATACCCGTTACCCCGATAACTATGCTATCTTTTTTTAGGAAAGGTCATTAGAAAGAGAAAGCATAAGATCAAATATGCCACATCGCAGACCGTGTTGTTCGCTTACAGTCGATTCCGATTCCGTTTTCTCACTTTTCTCTTTGCACTTTGCATTAGTAACCAGCCGATGCGAATTTATTTTGATTCGGAATCAAGTTCTCGGCAGGTTACGGATAATCCGGATTCTTTTAATATTCGGATCCAACGGATTTTTGGATACGTATCCTTACATCACTAGTTAAGAGTAAAGTACCCACATTTTTTACTTTAGAAATTTTCTTTATTAAGAAATGTTGTTTTAATTTCAAAGTTATACCCAAATATCAATTTTCGCTTACTTAGGACAAAAAATAGGATTTAATCGTTTTTTGTGAATTATCATTTATAAAAAGTAGATCGCAATGATACAGTACGCAAATCATATTTTCTGTAGACTTTATTAGAGATAACCGTAAATTTTATGTCAGAGTAGTCAGTTTCAAAAATATTGTGGCCATTAAAAATAAAAACATAAATTTTTTTACAAGTATGTATGTATGTCTGTCTTTGTACCGTGCGTTCAATTTAGCTTGTTAACATTTTGATTCGCTGTAACTTTTTTGTTTTTAAAGATATCAAGGTAAACAAAAAAAGAAAATGTAGGGTTAGTAGCCAAGTTTTTTTTGAGTTACACATAAAACAAAACACTAACAATTTTCTGAGATAATAGCCTAGGTACCTGATATATTTTTAAATGGAAAACCCTGTATACTATATATGTATTCAATAGAATACGCTATTTTGATTACAATGATATAACACACTTTATATTTTAATCCACTCGTTTTTGACATATCGGCAAAAATGCGAGATCGACGGCGATCATTTTCCGAATACTCTGGTATGCTGAAAACAAATCTAGTCACGGCACTCTTCGAGATTAAGTAGGATAAAAATTTCATATTTTTGCCGATATGTCAAAAACGAGTGGATTCAAATATAAAGTGTGTTATATCATTGTAATCAGAATAGCGTATTCTATTGAATACATATATAATATACAGGGTGCTCCATTTAAAAAAATATAAGGTAGGCTATTATCTCAGAAAATTGTTAGTGTTTTGTTTTATGTGTAACTCAAAAAAAAAACTTGGCTACTAACCGTACATTTTGTTTTTTTGTTTACCTTGATATCTTTAAAAACAAAAAAGTTACAGCGAATCAAAATGTTATCAAACTAAATTGAACGCACGGTACATATGTGGGTATATTTGTTAGTATGTTTGGATCAAATATTGCAATCAAAATTTCAACTAGTTCTAATTAAGCTAGAGCTTTGAAATTTTGCACACGTGTAGAAGTCCGGCGACAATGCAATATATTATATTTAATATTGTTTTAAATCTAATATGGCGGACGCCCCAAGGTGGCGGATTACCTTTTTCTTTACAATTCCCGTAATATTGGGTATCAAATATAAGGGGTTGACGAGTAGAATACGATAAGCTATGTGACGTCATTCTAAACCCAATATGGCGGACGCCACAAGATGGCAGATTACCTTTTTTCACATCCCCCTTGACATGGGTGTCAAATGAAAGGGTTTAACGAGTAGAATACGATAAGTCATGTGACTGCATTGTAACCCAATATGGCGGACTCCACAAGACGGCGGATTACCTTTTTATTGACAATTCCCTTGATATGGGCATTAAATGAAAGCGTTTGACGCGTAAAATACGAAAATCTATGTGACGTCACGTCACAGTCAATATAGCGGACGCCACAAAGGTGGCGGATTACCTTTTTTTACAACCCTCTTGACATTTGTATCAAATAAAAGGGTTTGACAAGTAGAATATGATAAGCTGTGTCACGTCATTCTAAACCCAATAAGGCGGACACCACAAGATGGCGGATTACCGCTTTCTTCACAATCCCCTTGATATGGGTATCAAATGAAAGGGTTTGACGAGTAGAATACGATAACAGTTAAACTGTCTTGTAAGAATGATGCATTATCAGAAATGCATAGATTAAGACGTATCTAGTAGGTGGTAGAGGATCTTTTCCTCGACCGAGGAGGTACCACCCCGCGCAACCACTTAAAGGGCTGGTGAAATCTTAGCGGATGTTTCCAGCCCTGGGTGCGTGAGTCGGTCTTTTCTTTTCCTTTCCTCTGCAGACTGTCATTCTTTATCTCTTCTCTTTTGTGTTCCTTCTCTCTTCTAACTATCCACCTCTTCAAAAAAAAATGTGAAAATGATGATAGCGCTCCCAGGGGTAAAAAATTCCGGAGGTAAACTAGCCCTCCATTCGGATCTCCGGGCGAGGGGTGCTCATGGGGGCCCACCATCGAGGAATTCCAAGAGCATAGTAACAGTAGTGATAGTTAGTGCGTTCTGCATCCTCCCACTCCCAAATCAATAGCGCATGCGTCGGTATCAAACCCAACACGCAATAGCGCAAGCGCTGGTATCAAACCCACCCATACCGCATGCGCCAGCATCAAACCCAACCTGCGCGCGCATACGCCATCTGTCAACTGTCATCTGTCAACTGTCATCTGTCATACGTCATCTGTCACCTGTCATACGTCATCTATCATACGTCATCTGTCAACTGTCATCTGTCAACTGTCATACGTCATCTGTCACACTCTTGGGCGTTAGCTACTTTGATCTTAACTACTTGGGGGCTAGAACTACTTGGGGGCCTGAACTACTTGAGGGGGGCATCAACTACTCAACTGCCATCCTGTCACCGATCATACGTCAGCTGTCATCTATCATATGTCATCTGTCACCTGCCACTCCGAAATCCGATCGTTTACTACCCAACCTGAACCAACTATTCCAAACCTAGAACTGCCATCTGCAACATCATCCTGCATAAGTATGAATCTGAAAAAAAGTCCTGTCATCGGTGGGATTAGAACCCGCGCCATCCGTGTAACGACCCAATGCATTACCACTGAGCCAGTCGAGCTTCCCTGTGAATAACGCGAAGTGTATCTAGACAATAAAAAAAATAATATTTAATATTTGAAATTCATATAGGCCCTCCCTCCGAAACGATAAGTGTTGGAGAATGAAAATTTTGGTGTTAGATAGAAGTCATAAAGACCATTAGATATATCGGCTTAAAAACCCCCAAAAAGAGTAAGGTCCTTTAGGCAATTCCTCTCACGTTGACCAAAAGGGCCTTAAAAAGTTTTGGTTTAGATAGGGATGAAGGGTAGGATGAATAAAATATTTTCCCCAAATGGCATCGAAATCCGTTGAGCCGTTTAGGCGCTAGAGGGTTACAAATGTGTTTCATGTATCAGGAGCACAGGAACTGATGACGGTAAATAAAAACTAAATTACGGCTAGCACGTAAACGATAAGTGTTGAAGAATTAAAATTTTGGTGTTAGATAGAAGTCGTAAAGACCATTAGATATACAGGTTCAAAACCCCCCAAAATATTAAGGCCATTTGGACCATTTCTCCTGCGTAGGCCAGAAGGGCCTTAAATTTTTTTTGCTTAGATAGGGATGACGGGTAGGAGGAATAAAATATATTCCCCAAATGGCATCGAAACCCGTTGAGCCGTTTAGGCGTTAGAGGGTTACAAAGGTGTTTAAGGTATCAGGAGCACAGGAACGGATGACGGTAAATAAAAACTAAATTACGGCTAGCGCTTAAACGATAAATGTTGGAGAATTAAAATTTTGGCGTTAGATAGAAGTCATAAAGACCATTAGATATACAGGTGCAAAAACCCTAAAAAATATTAAAGTTATTTCGGCGATTTCTCGGACGCCAACCAAAAGGGCTATAAAATGTGTTTGCTTCGATAGGGACAAAGGATAGGAGTAATAAAATACATACCCCAAATTTCATCGAAATCCGTTAAGCCGTTTAGGCGTAGGCTTGCAGCTGTTGTTGTTTTTAGCGAAGTCATGATGAGAACGATTGATAAGAAATGGATTTAAGGAAGAAAACACGTAGTAGTAGGAAAATTATTGATTTAACCACAAGATATATCTATATTTAACAACTTGATCGACAAAATTAGTTCATAATATTAAACAGGATACTGCTACGAATACAAGTAAACTAGAAATACTGTTCAGAGTTTCGGAGCAAGATGGCGTTAGGGTAGAAGCAGCAGTACTAGAAATACTGTTCAGACTGTCGGAGAAAGATGGCGTTAGTGTAGAAGCAGCAGTACTAGAAATACTGTTCAGAGTTTCGGAGAAAGATGGCGTTAGTATAGAAGGAGGAGTAGTTGGAGTAGCAGGAGCAAGAGTTGGAGATGCGGAACATTCGAGAAAGATTACATCATCAGTGGAATAGTGCGGAACAAAGCGAGCTAAAATGACTCAGCACGAGGAAAGGCCAACGCAACAGTCGTTTTCCGTACGTTGCGGTACCATCCGGAGTAAAGTGGTTTGAAGCGAAGTCATGAGGGCTCAGCAAGTACTAGAATTTTTTAGCAAGCACAATGAGTATGCATGTTAATGTAAAGCGTAGATAGTTACGACCGGATCTGCTGGGAGTGGTAGTAATTAAAATAGGTATTTCTAGCAAAGTCACCCAAGCAAGACCAACAGTAGGAAAAGATGTTTCGACTGGCGTAAAAACTTCTCGAAAATCTCGACTAAGATCATCGATACAGGTCTTTAGGGCAAAAAGGCGACTTTCCGATTAGTGCTCTAACGGTAGGAAGGGAAGGATTCCGAATGTGGGAAAGAGAGAGAGAGAGAGAGAGAGAGACTCGTGGAAATCGTAGGGAAGGAAGCCGAAAACTATGAAATCTATACTGTTTAAGTACTAAAATACCCATGGATGTATACTAGGGCTAGTCAAAACGGAGAAAGACATAGAAAAAATAGAGACAAAATATAAACAAACCCTGTTCTTGAAAAACAGCTAAAAAACAGACCCTGTTCTGGAAAAACAGCTAAAAACAGACCCTGTTTGGGGAAAACAGCTAAAAAACAGACCCTGTTTCTGGAAAAACAACTAAAAAACAGACCCTGTTTCTGGAAAACAGCTAAAAACAAACCCTGTTTCGGGAAAACAGCGAAAAAACAGACCCTGTTCGGGAAAAACAGCTAAAAACAGACTCCTGTTTCCGAAAACAGCGATGAAACAGTTAGAAACAGACCTCCTGTTTCGGGAAAACCAGCGAAAAATCGACCACCTTGGTTTCTGGAAAACAACGGAAGCATCTAACCGCCCAACCACTCAACCGCTTAACCGCCCCCCAACGGCTCAACCGCTCAACCGCCCAACCGCTCAACCACTCAACCGCTCAACCGCTCAACCGTCCAACCGCTCAACCACTGAACCGTTCAACCGCGGAACCACTGAATCGCTTATCTGCTTAACCGCTCGACATCGAAAAAACATATGTGATTTCGGAAAACAACTCTTGAACCGCTATGGGAAACAACTAGGGACCATTGAATAACAACTACTAAACAGGTCCCCCGTTTCAGCGAACCACTTAAACGTCTAACTGTCCAACATATAAACAACATACAGACTATTTTCTTCAAAAATATATGGGTACTAATGGTGCGATGAATACTCAGACATTTATCTGCGAAAAAAATAAGCATCCAGTACATTCCCCTTTCGGACTGAATTCCACATAAAAATTTCGTTCAAAGATCTTGAATAATTGCATACGTAGATAGAGACGATTTTCTTTTGACAGAAAGCCGTCAATAGGACTTATACAACAGTACACAACAAGTTTTTATACTCATATCAAACCCTAAACCCTCAAGATTCAGTATAACACTCGACGTCTGAAAGAACAGCTAAAAACAGCTAAAAACATACCATGTTTAGGAAAACAACTAAGAAATAACCTCCTGGTTCTGGAAACAACTAGGAAACAGCTAAAAACAACTAAGAAACAGATCCTGGTTCAGGAAACTACTTAAACGCCTAACTGTCTAACTACTTAACAGCTAAAAAAACAGATCCGGGTTCTGAAAACAACTAAAAAACAGACTTCTGTTCCCGAAAACAACTCCTGAACAGCTATGGGAAATAACTAGGAACCATCGACAAACAACTACTATGAAACAAGTCCCCTGTTTCAGGGAACCACTTAAACGTCGAACTGCCCAACCACTTAACCGCTCAACCACTTAGCAGCTAAAAACATACCCTGTTTCGGAAACCGACTCCGGAACAGCGATGAAACAACTAAGAAATAGGTCTTGTTTCTGGAAACAGTAATTCGTACTTGCTAATATATAGAAACAATCGACAGACACTAATAATCAGACTTTATCAATCAATCTCCCAAAATTGCTCGAGAATACATATCAAAATAGTGGAGAGAGATTCGGCTGATAGTGATTTAACATAGGGTCTTAAGCACGATATCGAAACTGATGCATGGAGACTGGGAGATTCACGGGTTGATTGTTTGAAAAATGGCGATATTCCAGTAGGCAATATTGAATACCGAGGAACTCAAAGACTCTACGATCTTCTGTTTGGAAAAAAACCGATTTATCAGAAAAAGGAAGATGAGGAACAATACAAAGATATTCTTTTACGAACAAACCTTTACCCGAAGGATAGTGGCTAGTTAAAAGGAAATAGATCTGACAAATATAAAAATATTGTTAAACCATTACTCTCAGTATCGGTAGAAGTTTCGAAACTTAGAACGAAATCGGCAAAAACACCTTCAAGTACAACAAGAATCTCAACAAGGTCGAAGACGTCATCGCCGTCATCGTCATCGTCAAACAATAATAACAGGAACGAGATTTGGAGCATTTTACAAGAACTGGAACAACTTGGAATAATTGAATTCTATAAATAAGAATTGACAGTGGATTCGTAAATCTTATTACGTACTACAATCTATGAGGACGAAGAAGGGAGTGATGTAGACGAAATTTGTAATCTAAGTGGAATAGCTTAGAAGAAATGGTTAGTATACCGTGGTCCGGTAGACAATTAACATGTCAGAAATATTAAAAATTATTCTTGCCAACATTGGAGAAGTATTCAGTCGGAACCAGTATTATGGGTCCTGTTTACCTGCAACGTTAATGGTTTGGGAACTTGCTAAAATATATAATGTACATGTAGAACTTAAATGTGGAAAGATTTTCTATGAGGAAATAGGAGGCCACATTCATTTTTGGAACGTGTTGGAAGGAGAAATTTACGATCCCACCCGTAAAGTTATAAAACATTTGCGAAGAACCAGATCACCAATAAGCAAAGCTGCTAGAAACAGGGTTTATTTAGTAGCTATCTGAAAGATGGTATGAGAGTCCTATTGGGGTTCGAATAGGATCCGGATCCTGTGTGGATCTTGTTCAGACAGTGTTCGGATGCTGTTCTAAAGACTCCCGAATAGCGTCCTAAAGACGTTCGAAAAAACAATAATCTTCTGATGTTCTAGCGGATACTTGGGAATAGATTAAATGTCATAGTTCCAGTTTTAGGTTTAGTTCGAATATAAATATTATGGTGATATCTCAACAAGATAAAGTATCAGCTTCTTGAAACACCAACTGTGACATATGAGGCAAGGAAAGAGGGAATGAGGTTGTTTCTTGGAAATATACCCGTCGTTATAAAAGATAACGTTCTCATAAGGATAAATTTCTGTTATCAGAAGGACTGTTAATTGATTAGCTACAAATCAGCCTCTAAAATTTAATAGTTAAAACAGAAGAAATTTGCGCTAAGTGGAACACCAGATGTGGTTAAGATAGAGTTTTCCGTTAGTGGGAATTCGGGGGAAAGAAAAAACTTTAAAACGATGGAATTGGAGTTGTCTAAACGAGGATATTTAGTGAAGTGGTTTACCAAAACTGTCATCGGAGCGTTAGTTACACAAATTCAGACATGCCAAGCACCTATTTGGTTCCGAAATCTTAATGTACACATTAATCTACGAGGATGTCGATCTTATACGTGAACGTATGCTGAGACATGAAGAGGGGAATGGTACCGGTGAAATTAGTAACTTAAGTAGAGCCCCATTCTCGATGACGTTGTGTTACGTTTGCGTTTTGTAGGCGTAGTGTAGACGTTGTGTCGACGTTGTGTCGACGTTGTGTCGACGTTGTGTTGACGTTGTGTAGGTGTTGTGTACAAAGAAAGGCAGTAACATCTGTGAACAACCCTCAGTAGTACTACATACGTTATGACGATAAGATGGCAAGTCGTAAAATTAAATTAAAACTAGCAGCAATGACCGGTGAAAACGTGTTTGGTTTTCGCACAGATGGGTCAACGTGGTTTATTGGAAACACACCGGTTGAATTTGACGATAACATTTTATTGATTGAGAATGAAAAATATCCTCTATCCGATGGTCTGTTAAAGCTATTAACCGAAAAGAAGCCGGAAGAATATACGGAGAACGAGTTAGCGGATTACAAGGAACTACTCTTACTAACCAGTGCCCATCGGCGGGGATTCTATCGAAACGCACACACTAGCTCAAGCGGTAGTTGGAAATATAAACACATTGTATCAAAACTATTTCCACCTCAGAGAAGTTGTACATCCAAGTTAAAGAATTTACCAACAGTCTCTAAAATGTCAAAAGAGAAGGTTCTACTTGGAGAACTTGGAAATAAAGAAGAATATACATGGAAGGAAGAAATATTAAAGTACGAGGATGTGAATGAGTTAGTTGAGAAGTTAAAATATTTAGAAGCAGAAAAGACTGAAAACAATAATAACCTTGGAAAAATAATATCTATTCTGAAAGAACTTGAAAAACTTGGCGTAATAGAATTTTATTAAAATATTTATGTGTTTTATTTCTTATAAATATGCGTCACTTGCTCTAAAATAATCAGTTCTAGATACACCTTTCAACAAGACGGACGTATAGTTTAGCCTTTTGCAAGATGGATCTGTTAAGAATATTAACCTTAGTGCTTGTAAGTGTTGTACACGCAGAATCAACATCAGGCGGAGAAGGAATACCTACTACAGATGAAGTTAAATATGACGAATATGAGTTAAAATCAGAAGAAGAACTGTTCACTCAAGCAGACGCATGGAAATATTTAGTGCAATATGGGTACCTTAACAACACTAATACCAGCAACTCCTTGATGGCAATATCTCAAGGTTTGAAACAATTCCAAGAAAGCTATAAGTTACCCGCAGATGGAACTTTAAACGAAAAAACTATAAACCTGATGCACAAACCCCGATGTGGCGTTATAGATGTAGCGCAGTTTCAAACACACCCTACAAAGTGGTCTAGCACGGATTTAACATGGAATATTTATCCTCCAACATATGCTACATCTCGTTATCCATATCAGAGAGCAGCAAACGCGGCCTTTGGGATCTGGGAAGCAGCATCCAACCTTCGCTTTACCCAGACAGAACAGAAGGATGCAAACATAACTATCGCCTTTGGGTACGCAAACCACTCAATGACAAACGAAAATAGCACATGCCCATTCGAGCTATCCCAGAAAGTATTAGGACATGCTTATTTCCCCGACGGCGTCAGTAATGTAGAAATTCATTTAAATAATCTCATTCCATGGAGTTTTATGACAACAATTTTTGATAACACACACTACAATTTATTGGGGGTAATGGTACATGAAATTGGCCATGCTCTAGGCTTAGAGCACTCAATGGATCCGAATGCGATTATGCTCCCATGGTACCAAAAACGCAATAACCTATCTACGGATGATATATTTGGCATACAACAACTCTATGGACCAATCACAAGCCCTATACCATCGCCACCGAATCCCATACCTGCAAAGACACCTTTGGTATCTACAGAAAAACCATCACCACCACCACGTACGAAACCAACGGAAAACCCTGTTCCACCACGTACGAAACCAACAGAAAAACCATTGACACCGCGTACGAAACCAACGGAAAAACCGGTACCACCACCACCACCACCACCAAGTATGAAACCAACAGAAAAGCCTGTGCCGCCACGGGAACCAACAGTAAAATCCCCAAGTTTTCAAACAACAACGCAGAAAATCGAGATACAACCAGAGTTATGTGATTTAAATTTTAAAACACTTAACACATTTTTAGTGGTAAAAAATAAGTTGTATATATTTTATGAAAAATATGTGTGGATGCTGAATTTAAATAACAAAGAAATTAATAACAAACCTTTCCTGATAACTGATTACTTGCCATTCTTGCCAAAAGATTTAGAAAACATTACAGCTATTTATGAAAGACCCAATGGCGAAATTGTTACCATTGTGGGTGATACAATTTACTTTTTTGAATATGGAACCTTTAAATTAATACGCTCGGAAAATATTAATATGCTTGCTAGAAGAGGTGATAAAACTATCATTTCTGCAGCAGTTAACACTAATAAGGGACGAACCTATTTGTTTATAAATAAATTTGAGGTGTGGAACATGGATGAATGTAGCTTTAGACCGAAAGAAACACACCTAATATCGGAACTTTTTACTGGCGTTCCTGCCCGAGTAGATGGCGTATTTCGATACACAAATGGTCGTCTATACTTCCTTCAAAAGGGCATGTATTTCGAATATAATGAATTTACCAACAGCCTCGTTAGTTCAGGAAAGATAGATCTTAATTTCTTTGGTATTAAATGTCCTAATCTAGGACTTTTAGAACAACTCCAATATTTACTAAGTAATATTATAACAAGTAAGGTAAAATTATAGATCGAAATAAATAGCTATTTATACCTCAAGCCTTTTTCTACTAGCGTAAGAACCCCAATAGCCTACTCCCTTATCAAGACAGCCAACAGGGTCTAAAAATGTCTTTTGCTAGTAAATTAATAAGTGGACTATAGATACGTTTATAAGCTTTTCATCTCATTTTTACGTCTAAGTGATTAAATAAACATATGAGAGATTGAGTCAATTAGAGTCGAGGTTTGTTTGGTTGGGTTTGCTCAGGTTTGCCTCGTTGGGGTTGCTTAGGTTTGTTCAGATTTGCTCAGGCTTGATTCATTGGGTTTGCTCAGGTTTGTTCAGGTTTGTTTGGGTTTGCTTGGGTTTGTGCGTTTTAAGGTTAGCTCAGGTCGCGGGCGCGCGCCCGCGACCTGAGCTAACCTTAAAACGCACAAACCCAAGCAAACCCAAACAAACCTGAACAAACCTGAGCAAACCCAATGAATCAAGCCTGAGCAAATCTGAACAAACCTAAGCAACCCCAACGAGGCAAACCTGAGCAAACCCAACCAAACAAACCTCGACTCTAATTGACTCAATCTCTCATATGTTTATTTAATCACTTAGACGTAAAAATGAGATGAAAAGCTTATAAACGTATCTATAGTCCACTTATTAATTTACTAGCAAAAGACATTTTTAGACCCTGTTGGCTGTCTTGATAAGGGAGTAGGCTATTGGGGTTCTTACGCTAGTAGAAAAAGGCTTGAGGTATAAATAGCTATTTATTTCGATCTATAATTTTACCTTACTTGTTATAATATTACTTAGTAAATATTGGAGTTGTTCTAAAAGTCCTAGATTAGGACATTTAATACCAAAGAAATTAAGATCTATCTTTCCTGAACTAACGAGGCTGTTGGTAAATTCATTATATTCGAAATACATGCCCTTTTGAAGGAAGTATAGACGACCATTTGTGTATCGAAATACGCCATCTACTCGGGCAGGAACGCCAGTAAAAAGTTCCGATATTAGGTGTGTTTCTTTCGGTCTAAAGCTACATTCATCCATGTTCCACACCTCAAATTTATTTATAAACAAATAGGTTCGTCCCTTATTAGTGTTAACTGCTGCAGAAATGATAGTTTTATCACCTCTTCTAGCAAGCATATTAATATTTTCCGAGCGTATTAATTTAAAGGTTCCATATTCAAAAAAGTAAATTGTATCACCCACAATGGTAACAATTTCGCCATTGGGTCTTTCATAAATAGCTGTAATGTTTTCTAAATCTTTTGGCAAGAATGGCAAGTAATCAGTTATCAGGAAAGGTTTGTTATTAATTTCTTTGTTATTTAAATTCAGCATCCACACATATTTTTCATAAAATATATACAACTTATTTTTTACCACTAAAAATGTGTTAAGTGTTTTAAAATTTAAATCACATAACTCTGGTTGTATCTCGATTTTCTGCGTTGTTGTTTGAAAACTTGGGGATTTTACTGTTGGTTCCCGTGGCGGCACAGGCTTTTCTGTTGGTTTCATACTTGGTGGTGGTGGTGGTGGTACCGGTTTTTCCGTTGGTTTCGTACGCGGTGTCAATGGTTTTTCTGTTGGTTTCGTACGTGGTGGAACAGGGTTTTCCGTTGGTTTCGTACGTGGTGGTGGTGATGGTTTTTCTGTAGATACCAAAGGTGTCTTTGCAGGTATGGGATTCGGTGGCGATGGTATAGGGCTTGTGATTGGTCCATAGAGTTGTTGTATGCCAAATATATCATCCGTAGATAGGTTATTGCGTTTTTGGTACCATGGGAGCATAATCGCATTCGGATCCATTGAGTGCTCTAAGCCTAGAGCATGGCCAATTTCATGTACCATTACCCCCAATAAATTGTAGTGTGTGTTATCAAAAATTGTTGTCATAAAACTCCATGGAATGAGATTATTTAAATGAATTTCTACATTACTGACGCCGTCGGGGAAATAAGCATGTCCTAATACTTTCTGGGATAGCTCGAATGGGCATGTGCTATTTTCGTTTGTCATTGAGTGGTTTGCGTACCCAAAGGCGATAGTTATGTTTGCATCCTTCTGTTCTGTCTGGGTAAAGCGAAGGTTGGATGCTGCTTCCCAGATCCCAAAGGCCGCGTTTGCTGCTCTCTGATATGGATAACGAGATGTAGCATATGTTGGAGGATAAATATTCCATGTTAAATCCGTGCTAGACCACTTTGTAGGGTGTGTTTGAAACTGCGCTACATCTATAACGCCACATCGGGGTTTGTGCATCAGGTTTATAGTTTTTTCGTTTAAAGTTCCATCTGCGGGTAACTCATAGCTTTCTTGGAATTGTTTCAAACCTTGAGATATTGCCATCAAGGAGTTGCTGGTATTAGTGTTGTTAAGGTACCCATATTGCACTAAATATTTCCATGCGTCTGCTTGAGTGAACAGTTCTTCTTCTGATTTTAACTCATATTCGTCATATTTAACTTCATCTGTAGTAGGTATTCCTTCTTCGCCTGATGTTGATTCTGCGTGTACAACACTTACAAGCACTAAGGTTAATATTCTTAACAGATCCATCTTGCAAAAGGCTAAACTATACGTCCGTCTTGTTGAAAGGTGTATCTAGAACTGATTATTTTAGAGCAAGTGACGCATATTTATAAGAAATAAAACACATAAATATTTTAATAAAATTCTATTACGCCAAGTTTTTCAAGTTCTTTCAGAATAGATATTATTTTTCCAAGGTTATTATTGTTTTCAGTCTTTTCTGCTTCTAAATATTTTAACTTCTCAACTAACTCATTCACATCCTCGTACTTTAATATTTCTTCCTTCCATGTATATTCTTCTTTATTTCCAAGTTCTCCAAGTAGAACCTTCTCTTTTGACATTTTAGAGACTGTTGGTAAATTCTTTAACTTGGATGTACAACTTCTCTGAGGTGGAAATAGTTTTGATACAATGTGTTTATATTTCCAACTACCGCTTGAGCTAGTGTGTGCGTTTCGATAGAATCCCCGCCGATGGGCACTGGTTAGTAAGAGTAGTTCCTTGTAATCCGCTAACTCGTTCTCCGTATATTCTTCCGGCTTCTTTTCGGTTAATAGCTTTAACAGACCATCGGATAGAGGATATTTTTCATTCTCAATCAATAAAATGTTATCGTCAAATTCAACCGGTGTGTTTCCAATAAACCACGTTGACCCATCTGTGCGAAAACCAAACACGTTTTCACCGGTCATTGCTGCTAGTTTTAATTTAATTTTACGACTTGCCATCTTATCGTCATAACGTATGTAGTACTACTGAGGGTTGTTCACAGATGTTACTGCCTTTCTTTGTACACAACACCTACACAACGTCAACACAACGTCGACACAACGTCGACACAACGTCGACACAACGTCTACACTACGCCTACAAAACGCAAACGTAACACAACGTCATCGAGAATGGGGCTCTACTTAAGTTACTAATTTCACCGGTACCATTCCCCTCTTCATGTCTCAGCATACGTTCACGTATAAGATCGACATCCTCGTAGATTAATGTGTACATTAAGATTTCGGAACCAAATAGGTGCTTGGCATGTCTGAATTTGTGTAACTAACGCTCCGATGACAGTTTTGGTAAACCACTTCACTAAATATCCTCGTTTAGACAACTCCAATTCCATCGTTTTAAAGTTTTTTCTTTCCCCCGAATTCCCACTAACGGAAAACTCTATCTTAACCACATCTGGTGTTCCACTTAGCGCAAATTTCTTCTGTTTTAACTATTAAATTTTAGAGGCTGATTTGTAGCTAATCAATTAACAGTCCTTCTGATAACAGAAATTTATCCTTATGAGAACGTTATCTTTTATAACGACGGGTATATTTCCAAGAAACAACCTCATTCCCTCTTTCCTTGCCTCATATTTCACAGTTGGTGTTTCAAGAAGCTGATACTTTATCTTGTTGAGATATCACCATAATATTTATATTCGAACTAAACCTAAAACTGGAACTATGACATTTAATCTATTCCCAAGTATCCGCTAGAACATCAGAAGATTATTGTTTTTTCGAACGTCTTTAGGACGCTATTCGGGAGTCTTTAGAACAGCATCCGAACACTGTCTGAACAAGATCCACACAGGATCCGGATCCTATTCGAACCCCAATAGGACTCTCATACCATCTTTCAGATAGCTACTAAATAAACCCTGTTTCTAGCAGCTTTGCTTATTGGTGATCTGGTTCTTCGCAAATGTTTTATAACTTTACGGGTGGGATCGTAAATTTCTCCTTCCAACACGTTCCAAAAATGAATGTGGCCTCCTATTTCCTCATAGAAAATCTTTCCACATTTAAGTTCTACATGTACATTATATTTTTTAGCAAGTTCCCAAACCATTAACGTTGCAGGTAAACAGGACCCATAATACTGGTTCCGACTGAATACTTCTCCAATGTTGGCAAGAATAATTTTTAATATTTCTGACATGTTAATTGTCTACCGGACCACGGTATACTAACCATTTCTTCTAAGCTATTCCACTTAGATTACAAATTTCGTCTACATCACTCCCTTCTTCGTCCTCATAGATTGTAGTACGTAATAAGATTTACGAATCCACTGTCAATTCTTATTTATAGAATTCAATTATTCCAAGTTGTTCCAGTTCTTGTAAAATGCTCCAAATCTCGTTCCTGTTATTATTGTTTGACGATGACGATGACGGCGATGACGTCTTCGACCTTGTTGAGATTCTTGTTGTACTTGAAGGTGTTTTTGCCGATTTCGTTCTAAGTTTCGAAACTTCTACCGATACTGAGAGTAATGGTTTAACAATATTTTTATATTTGTCAGATCTATTTCCTTTTAACTAGCCACTATCCTTCGGGTAAAGGTTTGTTCGTAAAAGAATATCTTTGTATTGTTCCTCATCTTCCTTTTTCTGATAAATCGGTTTTTTTCCAAACAGAAGATCGTAGAGTCTTTGAGTTCCTCGGTATTCAATATTGCCTACTGGAATATCGCCATTTTTCAAACAATCAACCCGTGAATCTCCCAGTCTCCATGCATCAGTTTCGATATCGTGCTTAAGACCCTATGTTAAATCACTATCAGCCGAATCTCTCTCCACTATTTTGATATGTATTCTCGAGCAATTTTGGGAGATTGATTGATAAAGTCTGATTATTAGTGTCTGTCGATTGTTTCTATATATTAGCAAGTACGAATTACTGTTTCCAGAAACAAGACCTATTTCTTAGTTGTTTCATCGCTGTTCCGGAGTCGGTTTCCGAAACAGGGTATGTTTTTAGCTGCTAAGTGGTTGAGCGGTTAAGTGGTTGGGCAGTTCGACGTTTAAGTGGTTCCCTGAAACAGGGGACTTGTTTCATAGTAGTTGTTTGTCGATGGTTCCTAGTTATTTCCCATAGCTGTTCAGGAGTTGTTTTCGGGAACAGAAGTCTGTTTTTTAGTTGTTTTCAGAACCCGGATCTGTTTTTTTAGCTGTTAAGTAGTTAGACAGTTAGGCGTTTAAGTAGTTTCCTGAACCAGGATCTGTTTCTTAGTTGTTTTTAGCTGTTTGCTAGTTGTTTCCAGAACCAGGAGGTTATTTCTTAGTTGTTTTCCTAAACATGGTATGTTTTTAGCTGTTTTTAGCTGTTCTTTCAGACGTCGAGTGTTATACTGAATCTTGAGGGTTTAGGGTTTGATATGATGTATGTATCCAAGATGGCGCCGAGTGAGGATGCGATTTCGGATGCTGAGCTTAGAAAGTGTAAATATTGTAAAAGTAATGTTGATAAAATTGGAGTTAAGTAACTTGTGGAGTTTCCTATCACCAATCTTGTGCGCTAAGAATCACAGGAATTTATGTTGTAAGTGGAAGTAGGAGCACTATTTTATGCCCTAGCTGTGAGAAAAGTTCCCGCCAAGAAGAAATAAACAAAACCATGGCCGAAAAAGAGGAAGAGATTAGAAGTCTAAAAGAGAAAATAGCCGAATTGGAGAGTAGATCTATGGATAAGAATTTCATGGAAATCTCTCAGAAACTAAAGAAAATGGAGGAAAATCTAATGGAGAAAATAACATGTAAGATATGTGCATTACAAAAAACTTCCTCAAAAAGTGACATCCAAGCGTCTGTGGATACAAGACCGTCCGACGGACATTCCATGCTGGTGCAAACGAAAACTGTAAACAAAAGCACAAGAGTCAGTTTGAAAACCGGAGCTACCCCGATCACACAAAACGTAGTATCTCACGAGAAAGCGGCTAGTAGTTCAAATGTCCATCGCAAAGATGTCAAAAAACGGGCGCCGGCGCATGCGCAAATTCCTTTGCCTAACCAGTCATCCAATGCTAATGTAGAAAGCTCTGGCTCCTGTTTCCCTGAAAATCAAAATGAAAAAGATGAACTTTCTTCACAAAATGAACCAAACTCGGATGTGGAAAAAGGTGCGAACGCACAGGAAGAAGAAAAATGGATCGAAGTTGAAGCCAGATCGAACAAGCGTACAAGGTACCCAAAGCAACCAAGACCAAAGCCTATCCAGGGTGCAAGTTCTAATTTTAAATTGACCACGGCTCATCCTAAATCGTATGTGTTCTTGTCTGGACTAGATGTAAATGTGACGTCGGAGGAGGTGCAAAAATACATCCAGGAATGCCTGCATGTTGAGTGTATAGCATACAAGATGAAAACTAGAAAGGATAGATATAAAAGCTCATTTAAGCTAGAAGTCCCTACCGAATCAAAAAAACTGGTATTGTCTCCTGAATTTTGGGGACAGGGGGTGGTGGTAAACCATTTTCTCCACATTCGACGACGCCCAGTACTCAGGGAACATCCAATGGAGACCACCTAAAAATCATACACCAGAACGTCTGCTCTCTACGAAATAAAATGGATGAGCTCGAGGCTTTTGTACAACATACTGAAAGCAATTATGACATCCTATGTCTTTCTGAGCATTCTATGTCAGATAACGAACTAAATGCCCTCTGTTTAAGGGACTATACTGTGGCAGCGTTTTTTGCCAGAAAAAACCATAGACGTGGTGGAACAGCAATTGTAATAAGAAACGACACTGAATTCTCAACTAGAACTGACATTATTGAAAATTCCATTGAGATGGTATGTGAATTTGCAGCTGTTGAAATAAAAAAATTAAATTTAATTATTGTAACTGTATACCGTCCTCCAGCAGCAGACTTTAAGGCGTTTTTAGATAAGATAAACAATATTTTAGATGGTTTGGCAAAAAAGTTTTATCATGTAGTAATTATAGGCGATTTTAATATACATTTTAATTCTTGCAGTGGTAGAGATCTGGAGTTCAATGACATGCTGAATTCATATGGGTTTCATGGCCAAATCTTTTGTAACACGAGACTCGATGCATGCTTAGACAACATATTTATAAACTTTAAGGATATCTTAACTTTCAGGGCTTCTGTATCAACCATGGTGATATCCGATCATTTAGCGATCGAATTAGACGTGGAAGGTATCACTGGGGAACGAAAAAATCTTTTACCGGTGGCTGGTTTTCATCAGCCCATAACAATAGTAGGTACAAACAGTTTTTTTCAACTGCTGAGCAACACCGATTGGTCTTTTGTGAAGGATACCATGGGTGTGGATATAAAGGGTAGTATTTTTATGGACATATTGTCCTCAAATTTCAACCTGAGTTTTCCTTTTAAAAGATGTGTCTCCAGGGAGGGTAAAAATGTGAGATGGTATAATACAGAGTTGCGTAAAATGAGAGAACAGATACATTTTTAAACGATCTTTATAATAATTCTAGAATTCCTGAAATTTTAAATGCTCGAAATGAACTCCGCAAAACCTATATGACCGCTATAAAAGCAGCTAAAATTAAAGCAAACTCTGACCTAATAGCAAACTCGGATAATAGGGCAAAGGCTGCCTGGCGGGTGATAAATGATGCTAGGGGTGTGACAGGTAAACAAAAAGTAACAGCTGAAATCGATGCTGAAAGCTTTAATTCCTTCTTTACAGATATAGCCCAACAAATCTTAAATAATTTGCCAAAATCACATATCGACCCTGAACATTTTCTTTTTTCAAGATTTCACAACCCAGTCCAGGGTGCCTTCTCCTTCAGAGAGGTCACATTTATTGAGGTCAGAGAAGCAATTGATCTTTTAAAGGCAAAGAGTAGTAGAGATATTTTTGGCTTGAATGTTGCTATTTTGAAAAAAGTTAAGGACACTTTGGTGATACCACTTGCACACCTTATAAATTCTTGTATTAAAGAGGGAGTGTACCCTGGTGCTTTCAAGGTGTCCAAGGTAATTCCTGTGTATAAAAAGGGTGACCATAATGACCTAAATAATTATAGGCCAATAGCTCTTGTGCCCGTACTATCAAAAATTTTCGAACAACTTTTAAAGACCCAGCTTTACGATTATTTTGAGGGTGGTAATTTGTTCATAGAGGGCCAGTTTGGGTTCCGAAAATCGAGATCTACAACCGGTGCCATTCTCTCACTGCTCGAGTATGTTGTGGATGGCTTTGAGGAGGGTCAACACGTAGGAGCAGTCCTGTGTGACCTCTCCAAGGCCTTTGACTGCATATCTCATGATATACTATTAACAAAACTAAGATACTACGGAATAGATGAGCCTGGTTTGGATCTGATACGCAGCTATTTAACGAACAGGTCACAGCAGACCTTCTTCGGAGGTAAGCTGTCTAAACCTTCTTATGTCAAACACGGAGTGCCTCAGGGATCAATCCTAGGCCCCTTGCTCTTTTTAATTTACATAAATGACATAGAAGCTTCAACTCAGAATAAACTTGTGATATTTGCTGATGATACCACTGTACTCAGTCAAGATAAAAGTCTGGACATTCTTATGAATCAAATGCAAGACTCTATAAAATCTTTAGAAACTTGGTTCTGTGCAAATGCACTGTCTCTGAATATAAATAAAACGGAAAAAATTGTTTTCAGTCTTAGAGAACTGGCGATGGCGGACGACCTGGATGGCAATATGCAGAGGGATTCGGTTAGACTTCTCGGAGTCTCTTTGGACTCCACTCTGATTTTTGAGTCTCACATTGATCAAGTGGCTAAAAAGCTAACAAGCACTATTTTCCTTTTAAAGAGCCTTTGTGGCGCTGTAGATAAAACCGTACTATTAACGGCCTTTCACTCCCTTTTTCAGTCACACTGTAATTATGCAATTCTTGCATGGGGTCATACAGCCCAGGCTGACAGAATTTTTAAACTCCAGAGAAGGGCTGTGCGTGTCATTGGTGGACTTCATTATAGGGCCGATGTGAGGCAAACCTTCATCGATCTGAACATACTAACTTTGCCATCTTTGTATATTTTGGCATGTTTAACTTATATAAAGAAAAATTTACATAAATATAACCTTTGTTGTGAACACCATGACCATGATACAAGAAGCAATTGTAATATAAATATTAAATTTTTGAGACTTCGGAGATCTTGCATTAGTTCAAATAGTATTGGGCCGAAGCTATTTAATGAACTTCCTAAAGAGATCAGGGACTTAAACGAAAGGGTTTTTATCAGAAGAGTCAAGCAGCTTCTGTTGCGCAAAGCTGTTTATGGTATTCAGGAATTCCTGAACATGGATGTCTCATGAGGGGCTCTGTAGCGGGGTTTTTTCCTTTTGAGTCTGTCTGGGGGCTGATGTGAGCCTGGATCTCTGCAACTGCATTCTCTTAACTTATCGTAAGTTTAATGTAATTTTGTTTTAACTGTACCTCCTCTGTGTAAAATATGTTTAGAAATAAGACAATGTTTTGTAATGTTTTAATTTGTAATATTTTATTAAGATAGCCTAGTGCTATGATTTTTTTTTTTTTTACTTTTGTGACGTATGTGAAAAACTCTGTTTTGTTAACATGAATAAACTTGAATTGAATTGAATTGAATGAGTATAAAAACTTGTTGTGTACTGTTGTATAAGTCCTATTGACGGCTTTCTGTCAAAAGAAAATCGTCTCTATCTACGTATGCAATTATTCAAGATCTTTGAACGAAATTTTTATGTGGAATTCAGTCCGAAAGGGGAATGTACTGGATGCTTATTTTTTTCGCAGATAAATGTCTGAGTATTCATCGCACCATTAGTACCCATATATTTTTGAAGAAAATAGTCTGTATGTTGTTTATATGTTGGACAGTTAGACGTTTAAGTGGTTCGCTGAATCGGGGGACCTGTTTAGTAGTTGTTATTCAATGGTCCCTAGTTGTTTCCCATAGCGGTTCAAGAGTTGTTTTCCGAAATCACATATGTTTTTTCGATGTCGAGCGGTTAAGCAGATAAGCGATTCAGTGGTTCCGCGGTTGAACGGTTCAGTGGTTGAGCGGTTGGACGGTTGAGCGGTTGAGCGGTTGAGTGGTTGAGCGGTTGGGCGGTTGAGCGGTTGAGCCGTTGGGGGGCGGTTAAGCGGTTGAGTGGTTGGGCGGTTAGATGCTTCCGTTGTTTTCCAGAAACCAAGGTGGTCGATTTTTCGCTGGTTTTCCCGAAACAGGAGGTCTGTTTCTAACTGTTTCATCGCTGTTTTCGGAAACAGGAGTCTGTTTTTAGCTGTTTTTCCCGAACAGGGTCTGTTTTTTCGCTGTTTTCCCGAAACAGGGTTTGTTTTTAGCTGTTTTCCAGAAACAGGGTCTGTTTTTTAGTTGTTTTTCCAGAAACAGGGTCTGTTTTTTAGCTGTTTTCCCCAAACAGGGTCTGTTTTTAGCTGTTTTTCCAGAACAGGGTCTGTTTTTTAGCTGTTTTTCAAGAACAGGGTTTGTTTATATTTTGTCTCTATTTTTTCTATGTCTTTCTCCGTTTTGACTAGCCCTAGTATACATCCATGGGTATTTTAGTACTTAAACAGTATAGATTTCATAGTTTTCGGCTTCCTTCCCTACGATTTCCACGAGTCTCTCTCTCTCTCTCTCTCTCTCTCTTTCCCACATTCGGAATCCTTCCCTTCCTACCGTTAGAGCACTAATCGGAAAGTCGCCTTTTTGCCCTAAAGACCTGTATCGATGATCTTAGTCGAGATTTTCGAGAAGTTTTTACGCCAGTCGAAACATCTTTTCCTACTGTTGGTCTTGCTTGGGTGACTTTGCTAGAAATACCTATTTTAATTACTACCACTCCCAGCAGATCCGGTCGTAACTATCTACGCTTTACATTAACATGCATACTCATTGTGCTTGCTAAAAAATTCTAGTACTTGCTGAGCCCTCATGACTTCGCTTCAAACCACTTTACTCCGGATGGTACCGCAACGTACGGAAAACGACTGTTGCGTTGGCCTTTCCTCGTGTTGAGTCATTTTAGCTCGCTTTGTTCCGCACTATTCCACTGATGATGTAATCTTTCTCGAATGTTCCGCATCTCCAACTCTTGCTCCTGCTACTCCAACTACTCCTCCTTCTATACTAACGCCATCTTTCTCCGAAACTCTGAACAGTATTTCTAGTACTGCTGCTTCTACACTAACGCCATCTTTCTCCGACAGTCTGAACAGTATTTCTAGTACTGCTGCTTCTACCCTAACGCCATCTTGCTCCGAAACTCTGAACAGTATTTCTAGTTTACTTGTATTCGTAGCAGTATCCTGTTTAATATTATGAACTAATTTTGTCGATCAAGTTGTTAAATATCGATATATCTTGTGGTTAAATCAATAATTTTCCTACTACTACGTGTTTTCTTCCTTAAATCCATTTCTTATCAATCGTTTTCATCATGACTTCGCTAAAAACAACAACAGCTGCAAGCCTACGCCTAAACGGCTTAACGGATTTCGATGAAATTTGGGGTATGTATTTTATTACTCCTATCCTTTGTCCCTATCGAAGCAAACACATTTTATAGCCCTTTTGGTTGGCGTCCGAGAAATCGCCGAAATAACTTTAATATTTTTTAGGGTTTTTGCACCTGTATATCTAATGGTCTTTATGACTTCTATCTAACGCCAAAATTTTAATTCTCCAACATTTATCGTTTAAGCGCTAGCCGTAATTTAGTTTTTATTTACCGTCATCCGTTCCTGTGCTCCTGATACCTTAAACACCTTTGTAACCCTCTAACGCCTAAACGGCTCAACGGGTTTCGATGCCATTTGGGGAATATATTTTATTCCTCCTACCCGTCATCCCTATCTAAGCAAAAAAAATTTAAGGCCCTTCTGGCCTACGCAGGAGAAATGGTCCAAATGGCCTTAATATTTTGGGGGGTTTTGAACCTGTATATCTAATGGTCTTTACGACTTCTATCTAACACCAAAATTTTAATTCTTCAACACTTATCGTTTACGTGCTAGCCGTAATTTAGTTTTTATTTACCGTCATCAGTTCCTGTGCTCCTGATACATGAAACACATTTGTAACCCTCTAGCGCCTAAACGGCTCAACGGATTTCGATGCCATTTGGGGAAAATATTTTATTCATCCTACCCTTCATCCCTATCTAAACCAAAACTTTTTAAGGCCCTTTTGGTCAACGTGAGAGGAATTGCCTAAAGGACCTTACTCTTTTTGGGGGTTTTTAAGCCGATATATCTAATGGTCTTTATGACTTCTATCTAACACCAAAATTTTCATTCTCCAACACTTATCGTTTCGGAGGGAGGGCCTATATGAATTTCAAATATTAAATATTATTTTTTTTATTGTCTAGATACACTTCGCGTTATTCACAGGGAAGCTCGACTGGCTCAGTGGTAATGCATTGGGTCGTTACACGGATGGCGCGGGTTCTAATCCCACCGATGACAGGACTTTTTTTCAGATTCATACTTATGCAGGATGATGTTGCAGATGGCAGTTCTAGGTTTGGAATAGTTGGTTCAGGTTGGGTAGTAAACGATCGGATTTCGGAGTGGCAGGTGACAGATGACATATGATAGATGACAGCTGACGTATGATCGGTGACAGGATGGCAGTTGAGTAGTTGATGCCCCCCTCAAGTAGTTCAGGCCCCCAAGTAGTTCTAGCCCCCAAGTAGTTAAGATCAAAGTAGCTAACGCCCAAGAGTGTGACAGATGACGTATGACAGATGACAGTTGACAGATGACGTATGACAGGTGACAGATGACGTATGATAGATGACGTATGACAGGTGACAGATGACGTATGACAGATGACAGATGGCGTATGCGCGCGCAGGTTGGGTTTGATGCTGGCGCATGCGGTATGGTTGGGTTTGATACCAGCGCTTGCGCTATTGCGTGTTGGGTTTGATACCGACGCATGCGCTATTGATTTGGGAGTGGGAGGATGCAGAACGCACTAACTATCACTACTAGTAACCTTTGCCAACATCTGCGGGCTAAATCCAATTTGGACTCTGTCCATCTCCACCACTATCTCCAATCATGCAAATCCCACATTCTTTTTCTGACCGAAACCCAAATCAGCTCCAAATCCTCAACCAATCATCTCCTGTTACCATGTTATGAACTTATGTCATCTTTTCGTTTTCATGGTGAGGTATGTGCCTACGTTCGCAGCAGTCTTTCTTGCACCAGACTCCCGGACCCGGAGCCGATATTCTCTGGCTAAAACTCGCCCTTAAATCTTCTACTAAATATATCTGTTGCTTCTACCGCTCCCCATCAGACAAATCCTACAATGAGTTCTTTATCTCTCGGCAAAAATCGACCATCTCATTTCTGAATTTCCCTCCGCTGAAGTTATCGTCCTAGGCGACATCAACGTCCATAGCAAGGAATGGTTAAGATCCACAAAAACTGACCCAGAAGGCAGAGCAGCAGAAAACTTCGCAATCAGCAACTCGCTCACCAATTTGATCAGAGAACCAACATACTTTCCCCCCGTTTCTACCCATAATGCAAACCCACTAGATCTTTTTCTTACCACCCATCCTGAGCCTTACTTAACATCTGTATGCGCTCCTCTTGGTCGTTCAGATCATGGCCTCATTACCGTCTCTTGTCCCATACATCCCGAGTTTGCTGAAATCATGCCAGAACGCACGATCTGGCACTACAATTCTGCCGACTGGGATGGTCTTCGAAACTTCTTCTCTGCTTTCCCTTGGAACCCTGTCTGTTTTTCCACTCCCGATCCCTCCAAAATTTGCTCTCATATCACAGACATTATTCAAGCAGGTATTGAAGGTTTCATTCCACATACCCGCAAGAAACCTAAACTCCACCATCAAAAGCCATGGTTCTCCAAGGCCTGTGACAAAGCCAGGCTCAAAAAAGCCCAAGCTCACAAATGTATCTTCAAAATCCTACACTCGAAAATCGTCAAATTTTCGCCGAGGCCAGAAATCAATACAACCAAACTATCTTAGAGTCCAAAAATGCTTTTAACAACAGCATAAAAAATAAAGTGCTTTCCTGTCCCAACGATGGCAAATCTTTCTGGTCACTTGCCAAAAACATTAGTAGAAGCACTCTCCTGGCCTCTGACAACGAAGTTATCTCCACCTCTAAAGGGAAAGCAGAACTATTCGCCAAACAATTCGCTGCCAATTCCACCCTGATCTCTCCCCCCAATTTCGCTCTTCCAACCGCCAAGTCTGTACCCCACAAAATGCCCGATATAATACTTAAGGCCAAACAAGTTCAAAAAATTCTTCTATCCCTTGATACCAAAAAGTCCTCTGGTCTGGATGGCATACCAGCAATTGTTCTAAAAAAATGCGCTCCAGAACTTGCACCCATCTTAACTCGTCTTTTCAGATCTCTTATGACAAGGGTATCTTCCCAGATAGCTGGAAGACTGCTCGTGTGCAGCCTGTCCCGAAGAAAGGTTCCAAGTCCCTTCCATCCAATTATAGACCTATCTCTCTTCTCTCCGTTGTAAGCAAAGTTATGGAGAAAGTAATCAACTTTCAAATTCTAAAATATCTAGAAAAACACAAAATCATCCACGACAGACAGTACGGATTTCGTCACCAAAGATCCACAGCTGATCTGCTTAGCTTTGTCACACACAACTGGAACAAGTCTCTTGAATTTCACGGCGAATCTCAGATTGTTGCTCTCGATATTTCCAAGGCTCGATAGACCAAGTATGGCATGCCGCACTCCTCAACAAACTACCTTCTTACGGTCTTCCTACCAAACTATGTACCTGGATCGGCAGCTTCCTCTCTAATCGGCGCATATCTGTTGTGGTTGACGATCACTCATCTAACTTCCATCCTATCAATGTTGGTGTCCCCCAAGGTTCAGTCCTGGCACCAACCCTATTTCTTCTTCACATTAATGACCTACTCTCTTCAACTACCAATCCCATCCACAGTTATGCTGACGATAGTAATCTTCACTCCAATATTCATTTTTCCAGACAAGTTTCGAATCAGTAGTTGGATAATAGACGCAGATCTATGTACCTACCCTTTCCCAAGATCTTCAATTAATCTTAGACTGGGGTGCCAAGAACCTTGTTCAGTTCAACGCCTCCAAAACCCAGACTTGCTCCCTCTCACGCAAAAAATCTGGCAACGCTTACCCCATCCACATGAATGGCCAAGCCCTACAAAACAACGAAACCTTCGATCTCGTTGGCGTCGCTTTCGAACACGATCTGAGCTGGCACAAACATATTACTTCAGTAGCCACATCGGCAGCTAAAAAGCTTGGTTTTCTCTTTCGAGCCAGAAAATACTTCTCCCCTTCCAAGTTATACACTCTCTATGTTTCCCAAATAAGACCTAACTTAGAGTACTGCTCCCACACCTTCGACACTTAAGATCCTTGATTCTATCCAAAAGAGAGCCAGTCGACTTATCAATGACCCAGCCCTCACGAGAAAACTTCCTTCTCTCGCACATCGCCGCGCTGTAGGGGATTTATCCCTTTTCTACCGCTACTTCCACGGATTTTGCTCTGAAGAACTAGCCGGTATTATTCCCCCCTTGAATGTCCCTAACAGAACAACAAGAGGCGCGTTACGTATGCATCCCTTTACTGTCCAGTTACAAAAGCCTAGAGCAGACTACTTCTCGCGCTCATTCATACCTAGGGTCTCCAGATTATGGAACAAATTGCCTGCAGATGTTTTCCCTTCCCGTCCCAACCTCCAATCCTTCAAATCCCGTGTCAATAGACTATATTTCCCTTCTCTTCAGACACCCACGGTACGTTAGTACTTAGGCTTGAAGTCTACGTGGGATGTCTTAGATAAAAAAAAATCTAAAAATTTAAAAATAAAATCTTGTAAAAAATACTTTTTAAAAACAGGCTGGGATTATTTAAAAAAATTAGTATAGTGTTTTCATTCTGGCAATACTGACTGCTATTTATAAGTGGACGCAGTTCGCGTGGTTGGATCCTGAAAAAGTAGTATCAAAGTTATCACTGAAACAGATATAATATATTATGTTAAATGTATTGTCTTAAAAGCTTGTCGCGTGAATAGAAAAGAAAAAAATACGTACTTAGATATTATTATTATTATTATCAGCCAAGTTTAGGCGGCACTGCCGTTCTAACTGTTAGTTTATCACTGTTTAAATTAAGTTTTTGCTTTTAAAGGGGTCGGTTTTTGTATGTGTCGTAACGGTTTTTGAAGTCATTGGTTGAGTCTGCAGTACCTAACACATTCATTGGGCAGGTTATTCCATTCTCTATTGATTCTGTTGCACAAAAAGTGCCGACGGCAAAGTTTTTTAAAGCGTTCTCCTACTAATTTGTAGTTATGACCTCTTAGTCTCCCATCTGAGTTTAAAGTAAAGAAGTTTAATTCTACTTTGTGGTGACCATGGATTATCTTGAAAGTTTCTATGGCATCACCCCGGAGTCTCCGTTGTTCAAGGATGTAAGGTTGAGTTTTTTCATTCTTTCTTCATAAGGAAGATGAGATATGGCGGGTGCTAACTTTGTGATTCTTCTTTGTGTTTGCTCGAGGGCGTGGATGTCTTTGGCAAAATGAGGATTCCACGCTGGTGCTGCATATTCTAGGGTGGGTCTGATGTAGATTTTATATATTTCCTCGAGGGGTTCTGGAGAGGGATTTTTGAACGTTCTTGATACCATGTAGACAATCGAGTTTGCTTTTTAATAATGTTACCTATGTGAACTGCCCATTTGAGGTCTTTGGCTATAGTCACAGCTAAGTCTTTTTGGTATTCCACTGGTGTAATTACTATTCCGTTAAGTGTGTAGGGCTTAATTGGGTTATTGAAGCCGACATGAAGAACAGTACACTTACTTTGGTTAAGTTGTAAATTCCATTTGGCGCACCACTGTTCGATTTTTATTAGGTCTCTGTTAAGTTCATCATAATGTGTAGAAAGGTTATTAAATATTTTTGTGTCGTCTGCAAACAAATGGTTATTGCAGAGTTTAGTCCATTCGGTAGGTCGCAAGTATATAGGTTGAACAAGATCGGAGCCAGAACAGATCCTTGGGGGGTGCCTGAGGTGACCTTGAAGCTGTAGGATGTCACGCCTTCGATTCTCACGACACTTGTTCTGTCTGTTAATAAGTCTTTGATCCAGCTTAAGAGGTTTCCGCCGATGCCATAGTATTCCAATTTTTGTACCAACTTGTCATGGGGACCTAGATCGAATGCACTTTTGAAGTCGAGGTACAATATATCGACTGGTTCTTTTTTGTCTAAAGAGGCAGTCCATGAATTAGGACACTGCAGAAGATTAGAGGATGTCGAACGTCCAGGGAGAAATCCATGTTGGCACTGAGGGATGGCATTGTTGTGTAACAAAAAGTTAGTGAGTTCTTCTGCTATTAGCTTTTCCATGATTTTGCATGGTACAGACGTTAAACTTACTTGGAGATAATTTTTTGGATCGAATTTGTCGCCCTTTTTAAAAATTGGAATAATGATTGATTTTTTCCAATCCACAGGTACTTTTCCTTCTCTAATTGATCTTGCCATTAATTGTGTTAGGGGTCTTATTAAAGATGGTGTGTTTATTAAAAAGTTTGGGTGAATATTATCAGGTCCAGGACTGCTCTCTGGCTTTAACTCGGACAGCACTTTCTGTACTTTTCCTCAGTTATATCTATAGTTCTTAATGTGTTCTCTATGTTCTGACTTTGGAAGATTGGTGTTATTCTACTACCTGTGGAATGATTTTAGTCGTATTCCTTAGCGAAAATGTTTGCTACTAGTTTGGGATCACTGATCAGTGTGTTTTTTTCATCTCTTAATATAGGGGTGCTCTAAGTAGTATATTATGTTAAATGTATTGTCTTAAAAGCTTGTCGCGTGAATAGAAAAGAAAAAAATACGTACTTAGATATCTACTTACAATTTCTGCCAAACAAAATTAATGCCTGTATGAACTTTTCGCACGCGACTAGCTTTTAAGATAATGAATTTAACATAATATATTATATCTGTTTCAGTGATACCTTTGATACTACTTTTATTAGGATCCACCCACGCGAACTACGTCCACTTATAAATAGCATTCAGCATTGCCACCATGAAAACACTATACTTATTTTTTTCGTTTTAGTACATCTAAATAATAAAAGCTTGTTTTTAAAAAGTATTTTTACTAGATTATATTTCAATATTAGTTTTAGGCAAACGTATTTTTAGATGTAATTTTGAAGTAAAGTTGTTTGTATAACGACAGGTGATAAACTTTTTATTTCTGTTTCTTTGTGGGATTGGAAATTAACTTTGATTTGTTAAAAAAGTTATTGGAAAGGTACGGCTCTAGTTTGAAACCTTACCTCCACTTACTGTAATATTTTTCTATAGGTAACTGGTTCAGTTGTCATCCAAATGCGCGATCTCCTGCAGCCGCGACTTTTATACAGTAAAAGACGTTAATTTCACTAAACAATTTTGTATATTTATTACTTGTAAATATGGGTATTTTCTACACTATTGGTTCTGACACTAGTACTTGACATATATTCGTCATTTTCTGGTGTTACGAGATGTTACTACTGTTTACAGGACCATTGCCACGCTCTTTTCCGCACAGAAGAAGAATTTTACTTCTACTTACCCTTCATAAATAAAAATTCAAAGTTCGGTAAAAATTAAAAAAAAAATATTGAGAATTTACAAAATTAACTCACGTAAAGAGTTGAGTTGAAGGCGACAGGCTTGCGCATGCGTGCCAAAAAAATTGCCCTAGCTCCAATGCCGGAGAGAGGGGGGGTTTGGGGGCGCCACTGTTTTTAATGCCGAGTGAAAAACAGAAACCCTCCTAGATAGTAGTGGGATCTCGCTTTCAGCTCACTCACTCACATATTGTTACCATATTATCCGAAAAAAAAAATCCAAGAAACTGCGCTGTCTGGTGAGGCAAATAAAACACTACCTTAAAAAAACAAATTTACAAATTTATTTACCCCTTAAAGGGAAATAGCTGGTCGCGTGACCACAATTACAATTACAATTTATCTACAAAAAAAAAGAGGTCATTTTAAAATTTATTTAACTCGACGAAATCAAACCCTGAGGGGGAAATTAAAGAAGAAATGTAGAGATTCGAATCGATTCGACCTTAGACGCTAATGATCGTTATTATAAATATAGACGTTATTTATATATATAGTACGGTTATCAAACAAAATTTAATAGTAATAAAAAGTTGCCTGAAAGGGGTGTCACCCCTGATGAAGGTATCTGGGCTCAAGGCTGGAATGGCCTAGGCCGCTTTGCTGACTCCCAGCACAAAGACAGCTTGCTCCCAGCAAAGGTGATAGCCTGCTCTGAGCAAAAGTTAATGGCTGATGTGCCTCCCAGCAAAATATTGGGTATTCCCCAGCAAAAGGAGGATCGGTGTTCCCCAGTAAAAAAAACGTGGTGGGGTTGTCTCCCAGTAAAAAGACCCTGATAAAAGAAAATGTATGCGTCAAGGCAAGGTAAAATTCAGGTACTATGCAAATATAATTTCGACGAAATATTAAATTTATATCACAAAAAAAAACTTTAAGTGGCTGAAGGCCTTAAACAATTATTCATTGGTATCAAGAAAGTAAAACCGAAGTAAATATTTTGAATTAAATAGAGACATCAAGTCAAAAAAAAAATAAACAGGCAATATCGAAGCCAATTAATTAACAAATCAAAGTTAAGATAAAATTTACATGGGCGTAGCCATTGTGCGCTACTGTGCACAGAAAAATATGCATTATAAACTAATTATATTTACATAAGTAATGCAGATACAAAAATATTAAACAATTAAATTATACACTGGTAACAAAATATCCAAAATAGTTATAGCCGCACATTACAATGTTATAAAATTTGGAACGTTAAATACAATCAAAAAGAAAAATTCAGTATCACTATTACTAAGCGTATGCTTCAAAATATAGTAAATGTAGCTTAATATATACGAATATAAATTAACAATACAGTATCTGTAAGCGTAACCCAAGAATGAACAAATGCCACCGTGAGTAGTTAACGATACTATCCTTCACCCACCCTGAAATTTTGCAACCAAATATCATAATTAAGAATCAGCCTTGTCAATGTCATACCCAATATTAATTAAAAGCTAGTTAACACCAAAAAAAAAATCTGAGAAATGTGAAAATTACTACTACTGACTGTCAGAAATTTTTAACATTTGCTCAAATTACTAAAGTACAGATCCACTGACAGCCAAAATATAAAACATTTAAATTGCCGGTCTCTAACGCTATCAGCTGATATTCCAAAACACAAAATATTAATTTGAACAACCTGGCTATTATTGATTTTTAACTTATATTGATTATTAACATAATTAGTTGATAAAAAAAAATCATTAACTTCAAATTCACGGATATACACCAATAACCAGCTCACGATGGTTTTGCTTGCAAAATATCCAAATAAAATTTAACCTTGGGTCTCCCTGTACCGTGTCTTAACCAACATTATCAAAGGAATGCAGGATAGCTGACAAAAAAAACCGTATTAAAAAAAAACTCGCAAGAATTTGACCTACGTGAAGGGCAAATATCAACCCATTTAATTCTTAATAAAAAAAACCCATCTGTACATAATTTACAGAATTTACTTACCACGAAATGTAGCGATCTACTTGTATTTAGAAAATTTTTAATTACAGAACAACTAATTAAAAACGTGGACGTCGAAAAAAAATAGAATCACAAAGGAAATCAACAAAAATTAATTAAAATAGCAGTTTAATCGCGGAATTCGGTGTTTTTAAGGGTTTAATAGTGGCAAAAGGACATAGGTACCTGTCGATGTTGTGTCGGGTCTAAATTAACATGGCCGCTGTCGTCCTAAGAACCGACGAAAACGTCGTATTTCTTCTGCAAACAAACTCAAAATGGTCTCCCTCGACCACAAGGTAACGCCAAAATGGCAAATAACAAATCAAAGCAGAAGCAATTGGTGGTACCGCATTCACAGATCCAACTTTTGGGTGCCTTTCAAAAGACTCTTAGAATGACGATACTGTCGACGACGCGATCAGTTTGTGAAAAGAAGCTCAGCTCCGGTGCCACACCCAATCCTTGCCAAAAATTCCAATATCGATTTTTCCTTGCAAAGTGACGTCACAAAGGGTTGTTTGTAAGTACACTTTGGTACTCAATTAGGTACATTTTCGAAGGCTTTGGTTTGATGATATTCCCTTCAACGCATCGGCACAATGTTCTGCCAGTAAAATTAACTTAACCAATGAACAACGGCAATATACCAACAATCAAATACATTTTTCCGTATCCATAAACAGACAAGTCATTATTATTTAGTACAACTGCATCCAACTTGGTACAATTTTACTGGCACTAAAGGTAGAGGCACAGAAGAACATTAGAAACCTTTAAGGCTGAACCAGGAAGTACCACTTTTGCTCCCTAGGTGGCGCAGGCACAACCTAAAATTAATTGTGGAAAAGGGGCTATCATCCCTTACCCATTTTAACCAAAAATTAGGAAACACGACCAAAAAAAAAACAGCTTCTAGGCTCGTCCAAATTACTAGTGAAGTAAAACAAAATGGGCAACTAACACAGTTGGGGTTCAACAATCCAGTACCTCGTCTGACCTCTATCGTCCAAGTTATAAAGCTATACGAAACTAAATCCCATGACCACCTCGATCACAGATAGGAACCGACACCGACCACACGGCGTAAAATCAAGAGTACTAGAACTTGAAATAACAGATTCCAACGTTACATGGCTTAGATGGTCTTCTCAAAAAGTCACAGAGGTCGGCTCAGGACAGAAAACCAGGATCTATAACAGGTTCGACCAAAGAAATTACAGCTGTTCAAATGTCAAAAATGACGTGTTATTTCGTCATGTAAACAAATTCTAATTTATATTAATAGCCAAATATAGTTTTTAGGGCCAAATTCTGACATATTTCAATAGGGATTAACAATACAGAATGAGGAAAAACCAGGCTGGATCCAAGACAGACCTGTGACGGAAAATTTATAAAAATTCAATTCGAGGTTAAGCAAAACTGTGACTAAATGGAAAAACAATTCAGAGTAGAACGTTCAAGGGATAAGGGAATATATTCAAAAAGGTAGGTCTAAATCCTAAAAATCAACCAATCACTGCGACTGCTATCATAATACTTTAATTTCGTATGGCCAAAACAAACCGTAATACCATGCCTAAGAGAAACACTGGGACTTTTCCCACACTGGTACACCTAATTTGTGTCACTTAACGAGATTTACAGGACTATGCCTAAGAGAAACACTGGGACTTTTCCCACACTGGTACACTTAATTTGTGCCACTTAAGGAGATTTACAGGACTATGCCTAAGAGAAATACTGGACTTTTAGTCTGTTAGACCTTTGGTCTACGAGACCTTTCGTTGTGGTAGTAGTTGAAGTGCTGTAGTTTCTTCGACGGGAAGCAAGCGCTCCGCTCGACTAGCAACTTTGTTTTCGCGATGACGTTGACGAATCATATTTAGTCAGATGTTGCCTTATTGGTGAAGGAGTTGATACTTTTAGTCGCAGTCGCCGGCCATCTTTACATTTCCCAGAAACTCACCCTTAGCACCGCACAGTAATAAAACTAAAAGATAAGAACTCTTCAAAGGGAACTAAGCCTTTGACGGTTGCCGACAACATGCCGGTGCTTTAGAAGAACTAAGTTAAAGGAAAGATTTTCTTTTGTTATTTTAGCTGGAAAATCTTTGTTTTGCCGATGACTGCGTATTTTTATGCAGTTAAATTTACATATGAGACAAGTTTGAGCTTATTTTATTTAAGAAGGATTTTATACCTGCTTGGTCATAAAAAATTGAATAAACGGTTGGGTTTCCCCAACAGTTATAGAAAAATAAAATATGCACTAATATTTTAGAGGTTTTTTTTTTTAAAAACAAACACGTTTTTCATTAAAACGATTTTAAAACCTATATCTATGTGCATGCTTTTATAATATATAATAAAATAAACAAACCTGTTGAACTAGAGAAAGCTGTAATTGTAGCTACCAGTTGAAATAATCTTTTCTGAATTTTTTCTTTTAACGCATATTATTAGGAAGCCCTGCCGATAACGAAATTTTCTCACCAACTTCTTTTTTTATAACAGTTCAAACTCAATCTTCCAAAAACTGTATTTTCAGAATATTTTATTTTTGAACAATCAGTGTTTACTCTAATGGTCTTATCGGCTTTTCCTACTTCAATGGATATCGGCTCATTAATGCTGACGTTACCAAGGCAGAGTCTAAAATTTTGTGTTTTGCACTTTAACGTATGGAATCCGTTAAACATGACATTACCTAAAATATGTAAGCATCAACGATTTTCGGACATATTACAATTTAAGGTCTAACGATGCCCTATTAACAGGACGAAACATATTATGTCGCCTTATAATAAGTAATAATAATACTTATTTACTGAGACCGTGATTTTTTGTTAATTTATTTATTAACCCCCCACCCTATGAAGCATTGATTTCTATGGCTATAATTTCGAAATATACTGCGAGAATTGGCACATTGTGTTCAAAGATGAGGTACACTTAACTGTCTTGACTGTGTTCGTTTATATTTTTTATTGCCTATCCTATATATTTTAAAGATACACTTCATAGGATCTGAACCTATACAGGTTGGTACAAATCTGATACGTTAGCATTGGCATCTCGGTAACTATACAGTGATAGGCAGGAAGTGTGCGATATATGAGAAAAATTTTTATTAGCAAATTTGGAAAATAAATCAACTTGGCCATTTATCTCTGCATCACTTGAAACCCAAAAAACGATTCTGTGATGACGACTGTCATTTGTCATTTGGCGGGAAATTTAAATTTTCTGGGGCTGTATAGCCAAAAGTCATACTATTTGTAGAAATATCGAAACATTTTATTTGAAAAAAGTGTTTATAATTTAATTTTATAGTCGCACCGTAAATTTGTGTTTGCTTAGGAAAAATTTAAAAATTTCACTTTTTTGGCAATAAAAATACTAGCATTATTTAATTTTCTGTTTCCGCCTTTAAAATAGATCTTTGCCCTGACATAAATGTTTTACGATCAACTGTGTTGATCTTCAGTTATTTAGTACGTTTTTATTAAGAAATAACTAAAAATTGTTGTTTTAGGGGAATCCTAACTGTATGGTGGTGATTTTCTAATATTTTTAACCAGTATTTTAAATTTTACGGATTTATCGATTAAAAGACACTGTAAATATGTAATTTATTACACCAAACTAAAGGGAAAACTCTTGTGGTAATATTCACAGATGGAAAAATTATTTATTACTAATACATAATAAGTACAGAAAAATATTAATTGTGCATTTCAACATGTCCACCGTTCAGTTCTATGCGCCGAATTGTCCGAGAATATAGTTTTTTCAAAACATTTAGCATGTATGGCGTAATACCATTAACGCAGTAAAGCACAGCCTTACAACATCTTCCAAATGCTGAACATCCATCAAGAGCCCCTGGGCATAAAATTCCGCTTAGGGTAGCCCCAAAAAAAGAAATCCAGAGGCGTTATATCGGGAGATCTCGCTGGCCACGGGTAGGCAGAATATCGCCCAATCCACTGTTCTTGAAATTTTTCATCCAACCATTCCCGAACTTCCAGCGTGCTATAAGCGGGAGCACCATCGTGTTGGTAAAACAATTCTCTACGCCGTCCTAATGGTGGTTAATGTAAAAAATCTAATAACTAGGAAGTGTAAATAGCTTTCTGATGTTAAATTTTGTCTGAAAAAGAAAGGTCCAACAATTTGGGTATTTAATATCCCACACCATACGTTTACTTCAAAATGGTACTGGTTTCTAGCCGGCTCGTGAGGTATTAAACTGGGTGTTCAACTTGGTGGTCACAGTAATTTTTAGGGGTCACGCCCAAAGTTCGTTATAAAATCGAAATAAATTTTTTTTTTCAGATAGCTGGGGTTTGGGTTTAGACCCCCCCCCCCCCTGAATACGTCACTGGGCGGTAATACAAAAAAAATTCGAGAAATATTGCAAAAAAATACATACCAATTTAAGCCTATTTATATAGAAAGTCCATTCTCCTGTTCTTCATTTTTGCAAAAACCTCCATTACACGATTGTTAAAATCTGGTATGGCGGCAATCATTTCTTTTTCTATGCTTAAGAGTGGAATCCGGAAAAATCTGCCTTGCAGAGCCTCGTTTCAGAATGGCCTTTTTAAAAACTACGCAATTTTAGAACAATTTAGAGACGTATTGAAAGCTAAAATGTTAAGCTCCGATCTAACATATTTTTTATTAGAAATTTGGCCTCATTGTCACGTAATCAACAAACAAAAATAATAACAATTTAAAAACTTTTGGCACAGAATCTAACAAAAATGGGTTAGATCCGAGATTAAATTACGAGAAGTGTTTTTAGAAAGTTTCAACCGAAAAAATGCCTTTATTCGGCCAATGTCCATTGAAAACTAAATATTATATCATATGGTCGATATTTTTCCGCCATATTTAATTTCACGGACTGGTGGTTACTTAGACAAGAACCAGGCAAAAGTTCAGCCCCTGTTATAAAGAGGGCGGGTCAATAGTTTGTTTACAGTTTTCTATAAGATTTGGGAGAAAGATGTATTTATGTTTAATATATTTAATATGAGTAATATACAGTGTACCAAATAAAATAATTTCTGATGGTAAAGTTTATAAAATTGGAGTAAATTTTTTGATAACAGATATAAATTATGAATCTAAAGGGAATAATATATTTTCTGAAAAAATAATTCGTTCTGGCAGTAGTACGTTAGGTATATATTGAAGAAGTTAGAAGTAACCGAAAAAAAAAATGGAAAACACATTGTTAGAAATATGTTACGGCAAAATGGTGTGCTTCTTTAGGTTAGGAGTATTTGTATTGTATTTTTTGTATGTATTGTTAAAGACGCCAGACGTACAAAACGGACATACCGATAGTAAACAACTTTATCAGCCCGCGAAATTCAAATTTACATGCATCTCTTATGGGATGACGTGTAGGTAAAACAGTGCTCTGCTGCCTATCAACCAGCGAAAAGTACATAGCAACCGTGTGTAATGTGTATGAGAGAGACTGTTTGGAGTGAGATGCAGATGATCGAGTGGCTCGGAAGAGGAATTGAGGAGCACCGGTGCCAAAGGAACAGCGACAAGATGAGAAAATCGCTTATCAGTGATGATGTGGGATGTGGGTGTGAGGGTGGAATGTCAGGAAGGCAGTAAGTGCGCTTTCGCCAAAGGGTGAAGATTTGAGTGTCAGAATGGTGGATGATTGATGTATAGAAATGTCTCCTTCCCAAAAAGGAGTAGAGTGTATGAGGGTGTGCCGAAGGGGCATTAAAGTGTGAGGGTGGAAACGTCGTAGGGTAAGGGGTGTGGGGTAGTGTCACAACAGCAGGGGTGAAAGAAAACAGCGTTTTCGCCAAAGGATTGGAAATATATGAGTGGATTTTCGATGGTCTTTGGGAGAAAGGTGTCTTTAAAGGTCTTCTAGCATGCGGTGCATTACTTTTTTATAAATGAATATGATGAGTAAAGTTTTGAAACTGGGGGTAATTCCAGAGACGGCTCTAACCTAGTTGGAAATAAAATTAGGATTCGATGTGAAAATAAAATACAAATATTTATTTACCCACATTGTGTTATGTGAAAGTGCGAAATACGAAAATACTATACAGGGTGTCTGAAAAGTCTTAGCATGGGCAAATATCTTTACTATTAATAAAGATAGAGACACAAAATTTTAGTTTTATCTTATTGGCTAATACTTCTACTTGTTTATGTAATTTGACTTTTACAATCCCCTTGGGGGGTTACGCTAGGGAGTTGCGCTCAAAAATTTTAAATGAAACCCTATGCCGTGTGGAAGGTACCTCATTTTATAGGTCTTTTCTCAGATGTTACTTCTTGGCAGAGTTCCAAAACGGACTTTATTACTGCCAAGAAGTTCATGGTGGCCATTCTAAACAACTTTTAACGTAATAAGTAAGGCAGTCACTATTGGTCTGTTACCAGAGGCGTCGATGCCGAAAATAAGTACATACACTGAAAAAAAGCTATACTAGAGTCAAGAGTAATAGTCTTAAGTGAAGGATAGCTTAGTCTTGTATATCCGCAAGAGCAAGTATAGTATAGTTCTTCCAAAAGGTATGTTATTCTTAAAACAATACGCACATCTATACTTCTTTCAATACTAAATACGAGTAAACTACGTATTGTAATATTTGAAACAAGAACTTTCTTAGCTTGAGAGAAAAGCAAATAAACTTGAAATCAGTATAGCAATTCTTAAACGAACTGCAATACGGTCGTAATGTAAAAGTAGGTAACCTCAACCCAAGTATAGTAATCCTTATTTCAACTTTTTCTTAACTTAACTCCGGTGTTGAAGTGAATACACACACGGAGAAGTAGAACTATTTATCAGTGACGTATATTGAGTGTGGTCAAGGTGTCAGAAAGGCACTGATGGGGTGTGTGTGTATTAGGGGAATTGTGTAAGGTGGTGTAAGAAGGTCATATATAGTGTCAATGCATCCTTCCACTATATTGCATAAGGGTGAGTGAGTGTCCAAAAGGCATATTTGCCCTTTCGCCAAAGGGGCACTAAAAATACTAGTGGATTAGGGTAGAGGGGAGTATTTTAAAAGGGATGGCGAAAGAAAAAAGCGCTTTCGCCAAAGGATCGCTAAGATATCAGGTGATTACGTATTTCCACGAAGACTAAGTTCTTTTGCTAGAAATTTTTTTTCAGTGTACGGTATTTGACAGACATAATTTAATTAATGGGCGTTGCCGTGATTGTGAAATAAAAAAAAACGGTTGAGTGCCAGTTCGACTCGCGCATAGAGGGTTCCGTGAGACATACAATATTGTGAAATTCTCACAGGACGCAAAAGTCTCACTAACTATGGTCAGGCTAATGCTTGAATAAATAAGAAGAACCGGAAATAAGTCAGTGCGTAATATAAGTGATTAGTAAGGCTGGCACGGTTGGTCACAATGTCACATAGTTAAGAATGTTCAAAAAAGTATGACGTCATAAAATATGTTAAATACGTAGTTGTAGTTTTACTATTGGTAATTTATTCTTGAAAGTGGGTAGATTTGAATGTCGACACCAACGTACATCCCTTGAAATTTCGTGCGCATGTCTAGCCCTCTTGGTTTGCGCGTGGTACGCATTTTGGTCTACTGCGCAGATGGCAAAAAAACGAAAAATTAAGTCGAAAAAAACTTGGGAAAAAAGTTATAAAGTTAAAAATGTCGTGGTACCTTGACTATTGGAGATATATTCTTAAAAGTGAATGGGTTCAAATGTAGACACCAAAGTCCATCTTTTGAAATCCCGTGCGCAGGTCTAGCATGCTCGGTTTGCGCGTGGTACGCATTTTGGTCTACTGCACAGATGGCACAAAACGAAAAATAAAGTCAACAATACTTGAGAAAAAGTAATAAATTTAAATACGTGGTGGTACCTTGACTATTGGAGATAATATATTCTTAAAAGTAAATGGGTTCAAATATTCAAATGTAGACACCAAAGTCCATCTCCTGAAATTCCGTGCGCATGTCTAGCTCGCTCGGTTTGCGCGTGGTACGCATTTAGGGTCTACTGCGCAGATGTCAAAAAACGAAAAATATACAAACGACACATGAAGTCGAAAAAGTCAGAAAAAAGTTAGAAAAAGAGTGCCCTACAAAACAAAAAATAAATGTGCGCGCGGACTGGTACTGTATGGCACAAGAGGTCGACTAACGGTCGACTTATGCCCCGCCCGATTATACGATTTACGATTTATAATTTTGATAGGCTTGCCATGTAAAAAATGAATTAAAATACGGGGTTTGCGGTAAAATATTTATTTTTTGAAGACTTTTAAAAGAAGGGACCACACGGCATAGGTTTGCATTCGAAAATTTTGACCTCAACTCCCTAGCGCCCCCCCCCCCCCTCCCAAGGGGGTCGAAAAAGTAAAATTACGTAGAAAAGGATTTATTAACCAATAAGATACAACTAAAATTTGGAGTCTCTATCTTTATTAATAGCAAAGATATTTACCCATACTAAGACTTTTTAGACACCCTTTATGTTATATTGCTTTAACCAAAGTATTTTCGTATTTCGCATTTTCAAATTACCCAATGTGAGTAAATAAATATTTGTATTTTATTTTCAAATCGGATCCTAAATTTATTTATAGCTAGGTTAGAGCCGTCCCTGGAATCCCCCTCGTTTGTAAAGCTTTACTGATGAGTTCTGCTAAATATAAAAATTATTTATTTGGCGACATAATTAACGGCGGCCAAAATTAACCGATTATATGACCCCACAACACAAAATTTATTGTTTTGCTTGGAATAACCCTTATACCTACATAATGTATATGTATATGTATTTCTTTTCGTGCACGAAATGAAATAATCTCAGAAATAATGCGTACAAAAAGATAATCAGTAGTAATAGTAAATGAACGATTCCTACCAAAATATTATTTGGACTTGGTTGAAAAAGTACACTAAAAACTAATTTCTGATCATATTATTATTTATAGTAAATGAAAACCTTGAATCACACTCGTATTTTATTTGGTACATACACGGTATAATAATATGATTCCAAATTTATTACTATTACTTTGCATGAACGAACCGAGCGCCATCTGTCAATCAATGGACAAAGTAGCCATAAAATACCTGTAAAATTCATTTTCCAAATAATTTTATAAAATAATATTGTAGGTGCCATCTACAAACTATATAAGGGAGTAATTGTCACTTATTTTTGACCGTTAATTTTAGTCAGATTTTGAGCGACCAAATTCCCGTCTTAATAATGAGAGAGAATTTAATCTGCCCCGTCCCATTGTACTCCGCACTAGATATTTAACTCTTTTTAATGTCGAGAAACAACGTTCACTTTCAACACTTGTCATCGGGATGGTACAAATTAATTTTAATAACACAACTGTTTCGCTAAAACACTCGGTTAGGTTCATATCAATAAATAATTGTACAATTGCTGTAGCACTTGCTGCTTGATGAAAGTCCTTTCTGTTATAAATAATACATAATTCCCTTTTTAATTTATCCTTTTCTAAGAAATTATATGTTTTTGCATCCACATCAAAATCCTGAGTAGGAAATTCTTTTTCATATTCACTAAATTTCTTCGGAAAAAAGAGTTTCGAAGCTAAAAGATGGTCTGTAAACTGAAACCGGTCTTTGGCCTGATTGATTAATAATTAATATATCACATATTTCATTCGTTTCCGCAGAAAAAGATATACATTGGTTGACTTTTAATAACTATACTTTAAAAAAATATATATTGATATGGAAAGTACTTAAAAGATTCCTTGCTTAGGTGTAATTGTGAAATAATACTCCACTTATTTTAATATTTTATATCAAACAAACATAAACAAGATTTTTAACACAAATACTATTATTTTATATTATAATATCCATATATTATTTTAAAAAGTCATATTAAAATTGGTAACCACCAAATTTATTTAATAATTTTATCTTAGGTACATTAAAATATTTTAATATTTGTAAATATCTTGGGTCATTGGCCGTCTTAATCCATTGTTTCTCTTAAAATTAAAACAAGAACTTGTAATGAGCCGCTTGCTGAATAGTATTCCCATTATAGTATCAGTTCTTAAACGGTTTCCTTGATGAGTTTTTAACAAATTTATAATTGAAAAAACTCCCTCAACATTAGCACCAAGAAATTACTCTAGCAAATTTGCGTGCAAACGAAAAAGCGGTATTTTACAGAGCTAAAACTGGAGAACGGTAGGCGACTCTCTAACTGACCGCTTTAGCGGTAGTTCTGGCAACGCTGGTGCATTGTGCAGTGCACGCGAGAAAGCTAAATTTGCGTTAGTATGTTTTGTCTCACGCGCCGTCCTCCTCTTTCTCCCACACACGGTCTTTGTCAATACTCCCGGCGCGGCGCTCAGTGAACGCGCTAGAGCTCGTATTAATGTTAATGTTAGACGGTAAAAGAAAAGAGCTTGACTGTTATAAAAATATAAGTCAAATTTAAAATAATTATAATAAAACAAATTATGATTGATGTATCCATTATTTCTCGTAGATTTTTGGGTGTTCACTGCACAACTGATCCTACACAAAAACCGCTACTGTTTCTAGCCTCTATTACGAAATTTGGGTTCTCGTCCGCCCCCCATCTACAGTTCTGTGAACTAACCACACCACTAGATGAAAATGTAGCCTCACCAGTAAAATCAATATTTTTAAAAAAGCGAACTTTTATTAATTATTGCCACATATTAAAACTAGTGTTGGGAATAATCGAATGAATTAAATAATCGAAATATTAGCTCTCGAATGATTTTAATAATCGAATGATCATTCGAATCAAAAAATGTAGCAAATAAAACTGCACAAAAATCATCTCTTGAATTTTTTTGCTTGGATTGGCCGTTTTCGATAAAAACAAAAAAAATGTTATACATAATATTATTTATTAGTGTAATTTGTTAAAAATAACAAAAAAGTAAGAGATCCATGAAAACAAAAACACTTCTTTAAACAAATTAGGCAACTAGCAAGACTCCCCTTTATGCATTAAAAATTGTCACCAAATTTCAACTTTATACTAATTTACGTCCTCTAGTTATTTACAAAAATTCAACACCCTGTGTATTCAAAACAAAGTCGTTTAGGACCTATGTTTTGTCTTAAAATTAAGTAAGGAATAATACCCTAAAGTTTAGCCACATACTTTACTAACACCCTGCATATATCATAAAAACATGCTAATAACACTATGCGTGGTCGAGAGATGAAATCAATAATGTTCGATCGATTTTGAAGGATCATTCGAAATAAACAATCATTCGAATGAAAAAAACATCCGAGACCGAGACAATATGCATGGAGCATGGTAACGCAACGTCGAGTGCCGAGTCGGCGACGCGACGGCGTCATTTCATATTTCGTCTCGTCATTCGAAGCGGCGAAAGGCGACATATTATAATCTCTCGGCTAAATCATTCGAATGATCGCGCTGACTTCTCGAGATATCTCGAGTGATTTGAATAATCGAATGATCGATTATTTTTCATTCGAGATATCCCATCACTAATTAAAACTAACTCAATTTTTTCTTGGCGAGATAACTTTTCTGCAGCCATTACACATTAAAATGGCAGCATAGCTTGGCAAATAGAAAAATTGTTTATTTCTCTCACAGCCACCTATGTAAAAAGTTAGTAGGAATAAAGTACAGTGTGCATATACTTCAGAGGCGTTCCTAATTTACTTGATTTATGTAAAGTCATAATTAATAATTGTAATAAATAGGAATGGATTCTAAGTTTCGCTTTAAATGCTACGCTAATAAAGGATTCACTCATTATTGCTGTGCAGTATGTTTGGGTGTACTGCATCCCAGTTGCTTAGAAAGGGATTGGAAACAGCATGTTAAACTTGATAAACATCGCATTTACTGCTCCATTGCATGTAAAGAAAAGGCTGCAGATGGAAATGACTAAACTCAGCAGTTACTCTTAGAAATGGGAAAGCTGCAAAAAGATAACTATCTGTTGAAGTCCCAAATTAGGGAAAAAGATGAGAAGATAGATAGTGCTGGCCAGGATAGAGATGAGGTAATGGAGACCCTGGGGGAAAAGATAGTTCAGTTAAGGAAAGAAATAGAAGCAAGAGAGCAGAAATACAAGAGAGAAATGCGTAAAACTCAAGACTTTGAGGATGAAGTCTTTGAATCTGACAGGAATTATGTGGAGGAAGTTAGTCGGAGGAAAGAGGAAGTGGCCAAGTTTAGGAATGATTTGTTAAATGTTCATGAACAGAAGGAGACCTTAGAGAAGGAGATTGTATGTCTTATGGATAGGAACAATGGACTAGAGAATGATATTAAAGACCTTAGGTCTATGGCTGAAAGTATGATATTTTCAATACGAACCTTAAGAGTGTGAAAATCGTATGTATAGAGACGACATCGAAAGAATGCAAAGGGCTGTGTGTGTGAAGCTGCTCACACAACCCAGAATAACAAACCGAGGATATTAACTTTTTAAAATCATCGGAAGTTCCACAACGGATGCGTTTGGGGGGTGGGATGTATAATTGTGTTGACGGAAAGGGTACAGTAGGTAATGATCATCTTAGGAGGGTTGTGTGATCAAACAGGTAAAGGTCTGCAACATGCTCTGTCCAACTCCCTGGATAGGAATATATTCTGGGTTCAATCGATCGTGAAATCTGACGCTGGATTTGAGAGTGTGATTAATGAAATTGAGGTGCTTTGCAAGGATTTTAGTAAGACTGACTATGTTGATATTACGGCCAGTATTAATGATTTCTTGTGTGGTGGTCTTCCAAATATAAGACACATAAAGAGAAAATTAAAGTTATGTATGCATACTAACTTAATTTTATTATCTACAGTTAGTGTTTTTAACAACGAATGTGTAAAGGAAAACCATCATGTTTTTGATTTTAATCATAGGATAATGTTAATGTTAAGTTCGATGGAAAATTTTTCTCCACTAAAGGTTGCCTTTCTAAATATTTGTGATCAGTTGGGGCGTGGCTTTGGCAGCTCCAAGGTTTCCAAATTAATTTATTGGTGAGATTAATGGCAGGTTGAATAAAACCTTAATTTATATAAAGATAATTGATAATTTCATGCTCACGGGAGAAGCGTTGGAGCGGTCAAAGTCCATGAATCAGTTCCGGTCGGTTCCTGTGATGGGTGATACTTCACAGGCAAACATTGCACGTGAGCGACTGAAGATTGAACCACAAATCCGCCAGGAGCCCGATCGCCAGGTTCTTGGTTGTTCTTTTTTAAACCGGGCTCATCCCACAATAATTGTACCCTAGTTTTATTAAATATCCAGTCGGTCAGATCCAAAGTTGATGAATTGTTCTTATTTTTAGGATCGTTGAATTTTCCTAATATTGTTGTTTTGGTCGAGCACTAGTTAAAGCCTGGCGAACCATTTAGTATGCTAAATTATATGTTAGTAGTAGTGTGCGAATGAGAAGAACAATTCACCCCCACTCATTGACCTTGACCTTGTGATGACCTTGAAAATCTCGTTGTATTGACATTGAGCGTTCAAGGCGACCTTGTGTGAGTATTTGCCCTTGACCTTGTGATGACCTTGAAAATGACTTTGAAAGTATTGAGTTATGTTGACCTTGGGTAATATTTTTTGACCTTGAAAAGTTCGTTGTATTGGCACTGGGCGTTCAAGGTGACCTTGAGCGAGTTTTTGTCCTTGACATTGGTATCTTTGAAAGTATCGAGTTGTGTTGACCTTGGGTAATATTTTTGACCTTGACATTTATCTGGTGATGTAATGGTTTTGAATGGTGCTTATTTGACATTGAAAGTTTGTATGACTTTGAGTTGTTGACCTTGAAGTTTGGTCTTGCTTATATGCGCTTCCCCCTACTAGTTTACCGTGACTTGACCTTGAAAATGTGTAATATAAATGCCATTCACAGCCGAAACATATTAGAATTAAACGAGTATCAGTTACATCAACATAGAAATTTTATGTTCGTGTGGTGCTCTGAAAGTGTATTTCTAAGGTATTTTAAAAAATTATATTACATTTTTTAAAGATGGCTATTTCAAAAGAGGTTTTAGATAAAATTAATAATTTGTTTGGTAAAGAAGATGTATTTTTGGAACGTAAAAGAATTACACAGTTAACTGTGGGAAAAAATTATATAATTCAAGCGATGGTTTCAATGGTTACACGTTTTGGAAAAACTATTCTCGTAACTTTGTGTGATAATACTCAAGATGTTAAATTTCAAGTATTTTTGCCCAAACGTGTTGCTGAGACCATATCAGATGATATTGTGGATATTATGAGTAATTCTGGTGGTAAATACACTCTAATTTATTTGGGTCAAGGCACTAATGTTTATGCTGGTAATAATACTAGAACATTAGTAAATTTCGGTTTTTTGGAATAACATTTTTATCTGTAAAGTTACTCTTTAATAAACATACAACGTAATATGTAAATAGCAGAACATGTTTAAAAAATGTAATACTCTTTTAAAACAAATAATCACCTCAGATCACCTACACATTCCTTTATTTCATTAATAGATGGCTGATTATTCATTTGCCAGTGAAAATAGAAATTTATATCTGAACTGGTTGTCGCGTGCATTAAAGAGAATGGCACAAGATATATTGCATTATTCAGCGCATGCTGCACAGATCCCGACTTAACAGAAAGTCAGTATAGAAGATATATGAAGAATTTTGTCAATTTCACGGCAGGAGCACATCTGTGTGAAAAATATTTGTATGGTTCCATTAGTCTAGAAAAATTTTGTGCTGAAATGGTTGGTGAAGACCTGAAAGCATTCCTTGTTGAGGTGCCAAATTTACCAAAGGAGTTAATAACGAAATATCAATTGATTCCTGAAGCCGACTCAGATGATATTAATGCTGGTGATGCTATGATGAATACACAAAAATAGGAAGACCACAACATTTTATAACATTGTACAAAGCAAATTAATATGTATTTTCCAATAAATATATTTTTTTAATTTTTGTGTTCGTATTATTTTCTATGGTATAAGATATAAAAATAAAAACACATTACGGTTTAAGTAAAAAAATTATTTTCTGTGCGTATATAAAACTTGGGACTAAATTAAAAATGGAATAATTTACGTTTTCTCATACATGTAGTCCAAAACCATTATTCTTCATCGTCGTTAGCATAATATATTTCCTCCAAATCTTCTTCGTTAGCGTAATCAAGTGTTGTAAAAAATCGATTTTTGAATAAATTGTTTAATGTGTTCTTGCTTATTAACTTTTTTTATAGTTGAGCCAGATGGTGCATCTAATGCGCTTAACGATTCAAATAAAGGCTGATAGTGCAATATTTTCTGAAAAACTTCCATTTTTTCTCTAATTTCCCTATCGTTTTTGTATATTAATGGTAACAGATTTTTATTAAATATGGAAGCAGTTGTCACAGCAAACCTATGAATTTCTTTTTTAACAAATTTTTGCGTAGCGGCATCATCATTATTTGTTAGTTCTTTCAAGTTAGTTAAAGATTTTCCTTCAAGATCATAATTTCCATCGGGTGTAAGTTTAAAGCCTATTCCTGGTGGCCCACGTATTAACCGTTTATTTTCAAACATTTTTTGACGTCCAAATTTATCAATAGTGTTAACGCCACTCATTTTTAAATTGAACTAAGTTGCTTTTGCATACACCACCTGTTTTATACAAAATTTTAAACAATTCCGTGAAACTTGTTAGACAAGAAGATTTAACACATTATTTTGCGACATTCGCTTGTTAATTTCACCTGATTTCTTTTTTCGACAAATTTGACCCTGTAGTTCCTTCTTTCCTTGTCGTTTTTCTCCGCGTTTGTGACAACTTGTTCTCTTCCCCTAAACTAATACACAGTGTAGTATGACCTTGAGCATGACTTTGAAAGTATCGAGTTATGTTGACCTTGGGTAATATTTTTGTCCTTGACATTTATCTGGTGATGTAGTGGTTTTGAATGGTTTTTGCTTGGTTGACATTGAGCGTTCAAGGTGTCCTTGAGTGAGTTTTTGCCCTTGGTCGACCCTGAAGGTTAACCTTGGCCTTGTCTTTGATTATTCTTACTTGACCTTGCATATGTCGGGGGTATGTGTGTGTGTGGCTTCGACTTGCCAGTCTTTTATATATAAAGCAGGAGAGTTGGTTTTGTTCCGTAGTTCGCGGCTAAACTGAGTGGCTACGTGTTAAGCAATATTAAAAAATGTCTTTTGTGTGTGATAAGTGTGGAAGTTCATTCACCCGCAATTACACTTTGATACGGCATAAAAAGGAATCTTGTGTTACAAGATTTGATAATATGGTTGGTGGAAAGCGGTGTAAAATTGATGGTGCTGCATCAACATCTGCTACACATACTTGTGTGATGTGTAATGTAACTGTGCCACTAAGTCAGATGCTAGCTCATCAGAGAACACTTGAACACAGAAGTAAATCTTGTGTGTCAGTATCTCACGGTGTTGAGCTTATTCACAGTGCGTTTAAAAACAGAATTATATCATACCGTGTAAGCAGCGATAACACCCATGTGGACTATACAATATTTTTTAATGAAATTATGTCAGTGGTGGTTAATTTGATCAGTGAAATATTGAGAGCACAAAAATCATTAAAAATAAACATGGTTGTGTTTGGACGATATTTTCTGGCAGCGCAGGATACATTTAGTGAAAAATGTTTTAATACCGCCAATGAAATAGTGACTCTGGGAAATGATTTGAGCGATATTTACGAATCTTTTGTGGAGACCATGAAAGTTCAAGCAGCCGAATTCCAGGAAAAAGATTCAGGTATGTAAAAGTAAAAATTGGTATAACCAACTTTGACGCTTATTTTTAAAAATACTAAATAAACTTATTGATATTTTTCAGGATGGTCTTTGGAAAAAATTCTGTATCTGGAGGTCAACATCAACAAGTACTCGCCTCTAGGTGGATCATCATACATTAAGTTGCCGAAATTCATCGAAGCTAAACGAGCGGTCGTCAACGTGATAAACCAGGATGAGTGTTGTTTTGCTTGGGCTATAACTTCAGCGTTATTTCCAGTAGTCAATATGTCTTCACAGCATACATCTTACCCACATTTTTCAAGAGTATTAGACTTAACAGGTATAGATTTTCCAGTAAAATTGTGTGATATTGCAAAATTTGAAAATTTGAATAATATTTCGGTTAATGTATACGGTTTGGAGACTAGCTTCGAAGACAGTAAATTAAAAGACGAGGTTGTTGGCCCTTTGAGATATGCACCGAAAAAGTTGCACATGTAAATTTGCTGCTTTTAACGAAAGATTGTAATATTAAAGAAGATGATAATGAACATGTTTGTGATGCAAGCTGTTCAAAAAATCATTATTGTTGGATAAAAAATTTGTCTCGTCTAGTTTCTAGTCAGATTTCAAAACATCACAGTAAATTATACTTTTGTGACGGTTGCTTAACTTATTTTAGATCACCATCAGCTTTAATATTACATCAAAAACATGACTGTAAACACGTCTTTACATTAACGCCCTCGACTGACTTAAAAGTAGATAAATTTGGAAAAAGTGTACCGGAAAATATTTTAAAATTCGATAGCATTGAAAAGCAGATGCGGGTTCCATTTGTTGTTTATGCAGATTTTGAATCTGTTTTAAAACCCATTAAAACAGTCGAACCAAACCCACAAAATTCTTACACTGTCAAGAGCTTAAAACATGAACCATACTCTTTTTCCTATCTAATTAAATGCTCTTTCGATGATTCTATTTCCAAGTTTGAGCTATATCGGGGAAATGATGCGGCTAAATTTTTTGTGGATCGCATTGAAACCGATTTAAGGTTTTTTTATAACACATATTTGAGAGATATTACACCAATGCATCCTCTAACACCTGATGAACAAAGAGAATTTCAAAATGCCAAAGTTTGTGGAATTTGTGAAGGTCCCTTCGATGAGGCAGATATTAAAGTAAAAGACCACTGCCACATAACGGGGAGGAAAAGACATGGCGCCGCACATTCTATTTATAATTTAAATTATAAATTACCCAATTTTGTCCCCATCATATTCCATAATTTAAGCGGCTACGATAGCCACATGTTCATTAAAGAATTATGCAGATATGGGGATAAAATTGATGTAATAGCTCAAAGTAAAGAGAAATATATATCATTTACAAAGAGCATTTACATGCACGACTACACTGATAAAAAAACGGGGCAAATAAAGAAAAAAAATTTAAAGTTGCGATTTATTGATAGTTTTAAATTTTTATCAACCTCATTGGAAAATTTGGGTAATGGCTTAAGTATTAACGAATTCAAAGAGACACGAAAACACTTTGTCGATGATGATAAATTTAATTTAATGCGTAGAAAAGGTGTTTTTCCATACAGTTTTGTTGATTCCATCGATAAGATGAATAACCCAAATTTACCAACAAAAAATCAATTTTATGATCACTTACGTGAAGAACACATTAGTGATGAGTATTATGAGAGAGTTAAAGAAGTTTGGCACCTGTTTGGGTGTAAGAATTTGGGGGAGTATTCTGACTTGTATTTAAAGTCGGACGTTTTATTATTAAGCGATGGTTTTGAGCAGTTTCGCGACACATGTTTAAACGTTTACAAATTGGATCCTGCGCAGTATTACACCCTTCCAAATTTATCATTTGACTGTATGTTGCGTATGACTAGGGTAGAATTAGAACTTTTAACAGACCTCGATATAATTCATTTTTTTAAAAAAGGTATTCGCGGTGGTATAAGTCAGTGTACCGAAAGAAAACATATTGCCAATAATTCCTATTTACCAGACTATGGCCTTACAAAACCTTCTTCATTTATAACGTATCTCGATGCAACAAATCTGTATGGCCATAGTATGTCCCAAGCATTACCGTTTGGTGGTTTTAAGTGGTTGTCAGAGCGCGAAATTCTCGATTTAAATATTATGGATATTGGTGATGAGAGTCCGCAAGGATACGTTTTGGAAGTGGACGTGCATTATCCAGTAGAATTACATGATGCTCATTCCGATCTTCCTTTTTTAGTAGAAAACATCAAACCACCTACAGAAAAAGCAAAATTATCGAAATTAATTCCGAACTTAAATGATAAAAAAAGATATATTGTTCACTACAGAACTTTAAAACAAGCCATAAACCAGGGACTAATGGTAATGCGGACGCATAGAATTTTAAAATTCGACCAATCAAAGTGGCTAAAAAGATACATTGATTTTAATACTGAATTACGAAATTTATCAACTACAAAATTTGGTAAAGACCTCTTTAAATTAATCATAAACGCAATTTTTGGAAAAACGATGGAAAATGTGGAGAACCGTAAAGACATAAAATCAATAGCGCATTGGGAAAATGCTAGAGGGAAAGTCGGGGCACGAGCATTAATTGCACGCCCCAATTTTAATAGTAGATCTATTTTCACCAAAGATTTTGTTGCCATTCATATGGACAAATTAAAAATTATTTACAACAAACCAATATATATTGGGTTTTCCATATTAGACATTTCAAAAACTGTGATTTATGATTTTTTCTATAATTTCATTAAGGAAAAGTTTGGTACTTCTGCTTCTTTACTTTACACCGACACCGATTCGCTTATATTAAAAGTTTTTACAGATGATTTTTATCGCATAATAGCTGAAAATCCGGATAAATTTGACACATCCAATTACCCCGGACAAAATGACTTTAATATAACTAAAAGCAAATCGGTTTTGGGTAGGATGAAAGATGAATTTCCATGTGATCCGATAATAGGTTTTTATGGTACCGGGGCCAAAGCTTATTATGTAAAGTCTTTAAATAGCGAATTAAAAAAAGCAAAAGGTATAAAAAAAATCAGTTATCGAAAAGGAACTTTATCTAGATGATTATCGAAAAATAGTAGAGCACGGTGGATTAATATTTAGAAAAATGAAAACTTTTCGAAGTGACTTGCACGATGTTTATACAGAAATAATAAATAAAGTTGCCCTAACCCACCACGATGATAAACGTTATGTAATTCCCTCGTCTACAAAAACTCTACCTTGGGGGCATACAGACATAGACTTTTATAGGTCCGATCCTGAGCAGAATTTAGAAAATTTACTACAAGTTATTCAGTCGTTTTTGTAATTATATGCAATTGAACTGGAACGTCTATATAGGATTAAAAATTACTCCATAAGTATAGCTTTTATAATTGTTGTTTGAACTGCAAATAAAAAATTATTTTGTAAAGAAGTATAAGGCTGTGATTATAAACGAATTTTTACTAGCACGTAATGTATAAACTAAAAAAACACATTCTTTAAATATAGTACACTGTATATATTCTAAATCTTAACATGTATGTATTCTTTTATACGATCAACCTATCCCCACAAAATTATATCACATTAAAAGTTAGGGTCGTGTTTTAATTTTAGCAAAACTCGACCGTTAGCCCTACTAAATTATAACCTTGAAAGATTGTGGAGGGTGAGAATCGGTGGTCGACCGTTTGCACTACGAAGCCATAACCTTGAACGAACGTGAAGGGTGAGAATCGGTGGTCGACCGTTTGCCCTACGAAGTCATAACCTTGAACGATTGTGAAGGACAGTAAGAATCGGTGGGAGCAGAATGTCTAGTGGGGGAAATAGACAATCATAAAAGCGGGCTGCTTGCGAGAAGTTCTTCAGTGTAAAGCACACATCTTCACCTAACGCGTTTAAGTTGACAGTGAAAGTAAAAGTAAACAAGTTACAAGATGGCCAGCCAACCAAGTGAATTAATCGGGAACCAAACCCAAGAGTTTATCGGCGAACAGGACGAGTTGCAGTTCCTGACACCAGATGCATTTAAAGAATATTTTGGGACGACTGAGGTGCAACTACAAGAAATAGAGTTTCCGGAGGATGGTATGGACGCATTGTTGGACCTGGTCGTCGACCACCAGATGGCGGCACAAGATGCGGTGGCCCAAGAGTTGGACCAAGTTGTCGACCACCAGGTGGCAGTGCAGGCTGTGGAGGAAGCACCAAAAATCGCCATCATCAGCGACGTGGTGGTGAAAGCAGCTGCACCCACCACAACATCGGCGCTGAAAAGGCTCTTGACAGCTCCAACAGATAAAGGCGCTTTAAGAAAGAAAAGGAGGCAGACGTGTCAAGAGCCTCAACCGTCAACCAGTTGGGCGCAGCCTGAGCAACTTGTGGCTTCCCCGTCGCCTGTTGCGAGCCGAAGGAAGAAAATGTCGACGAGGAAGAACTTTGCGGCCATTGTCACGGAAGCGGTTGCGGAAGTTAACGTGAACCCCGAGCAGGAGCAATTCCCTGATAGGATAAAAGACCTATCAGGTGAATATCGTGTGATGTTGTCGGGCTTGTTGGTTGGGCGCGACCAATTAAGAAAGCGCGTAATGGAGCAGGACGCCGAAGTGGACAATTGTGAGCGCCGCGTTCCGGAACTTCAGAGGCGGCTGCAAGAGGTGCAAAATGAACTTAAAAATTTAAAAAGTGCAGCCGCCCAAAGTAAAAAAGACTTGGAGATACTAAATGAATATTGTATATAATATTTATTTGTACATACAGTATTCATTTAATATCATTTAGTATAGTAAAATAAGTTTATTTGTAATTTTGTATATAATTTAATTGTAATTAGACTGTAGTCAGTAGATTTAAGTAAAAAAAATGTGTGTAATTTTTTTTTCTTTGTACATACAGTATTCATTTAGTGTAGTAAAATAAGTTTATTTGTAATTTTGTATATAATTTAATTGTAATTAGACTGTACTCAGTAGATTTAAGTAAAAAAAAAGTGTGTAATTTTTTTTTTGAATAAACGGTTATTTCAAAATATTCTGTTTTTTTTTATAATAAATAAGATCCTTTTCTACCGAACAACAGTTAACGGCAATCAATGCTAAAAATCATCGAGCTCAAAATTTAGGCATAAAACACCATTAGTTTAAAATTAGGAAAATAGTTGAGTTAATACGTCTTTTAAAAATCGTAACGACTAGTGGTTACTTCCACAGTATTAATTAAATTATTGTATTATTTTTGAAGTCGTTTCCACACCAGCTTAGTTATGTTTTTATCCACAAACATAACAAGAGCTAAACTTCACCGGCGCGTTATAATTGTATACGTGCTTTCCCCGGTAGACCTATATGCACGGTCCTTAAAAGGACTACTACTGTTGGATGCGTTGGTTGCGTTCTTGTTGCCTCCTCTCCAGCACGCTTTGTGGTGCTGGAAGGTACCTTGGCTGCGGTACCGTAGGAGACTCTATTGCCGGCGGGCGCTCTTCGTCTTCATCAGATGATATTACTAAAGCAAGATCATCTGATGGATACGCGACACCAACCTACATGTTCACCGGCGTAAGAGTTACACAACCAGTGCACTTTTGGTTTTTAAAACTGTATTGCTGGCAGTCTGGGCATTTTTCGTACCCATTAATCGAAAATGGTTTCACGACGTCTCTTGACTGTTCCATTGCTACCGAATAAATGATGCTCCTCTCGAAGCGAGCGAGACGCGTTAAAGTCAACTATAATGGAAACGACGGGACATTATTTCTTTACAAAATATTCTATTTTTATTTCATTTAATGTATCCAACCACCCTCTAATTCCTTTAGCGCCCATCTAAATGTTATTATATCTCAACAGATGGCAACTTTTTCTGTAATACTTTTACAATGGCAATGTGATATTTTCATAGAATATAATAGAAATAGAGTTGCGTAGGGTGATAATATAATGACCCTATTCAGTAACGCAGCGGGAGACCAGTCGTTTCTAACAATTGGTCGTTTACCGGGCATTCAAAGGTATCTATCTGACACATAAAATCATGATATATTAGCTCTTAAATAACTTTTAGTAAACGTGCCACAGAGAAAGATACTATTTATGTATCCCGAACACAAAATAAATAGGTAATCATATTTTATATAGGGTGTTGAATTTTGATGTGTGAAATTCTCTTATGGGCCAAACAATAGAGCGATTTGTCATGACATTAATCTTATTAGAAAACCGCCTGTGCCATCATCTGAAAGACGATCCGTAGATGATTCCTGTTATATTTCCAACTCTGAAATTTTTTCCTTTAATTTGTTATAAACATTTTTAAACAAAAAAAACGTGATTTTTTGTTTTTTGCTTATAAAATGGAAAGTAGTGAAGCAATATTAATAGTGGACGATTTGTAGAGAATAAAAATACGAACAAAATGAGAGGTCGAACGCCCCGATAGGATAAGTAGCAACGGAGAAAATCCGGAAAAACCGAAAAATTAATAGTTTTTTTTTTAATTCATAAATCACCCATTTTTAAACGTAGAGGGCTCAAACGTTGGGAAAAAGGTAGCAGTTTATAGCTACTTTATGTGTGCAAAACCCCGACGCTGTCCGACAAATTTTAAAAATGTCAAAAATAGAAGTTCACTAGAAGTTTAGAGGAAATTAAAAAAAACATGAATACTACATTATTCTGTCTTTATTGTGCACACGAACAAATATAATATGTTTAAAATTATGGGATCATGTAATTAATGTAACATCTAAATAAAAATAGTGACTAAACGATGGCATAGTTAAAGTTGTTTCGGGCCATCTTGCTCTAACTTTCCAATGTTACCCCCATGCGCTTTACTCAGCTCACTATCTATGTATTGTTTCATTTGTCGTATAATTTCATTTATTCTAGAATGGATGTGTCCTTCAAGATATTTTTTTGCAGTATCAATATTAATAAATGAAGACTCTTTCACAGCTTTGTGCGTCTCTTGAACGCATTGAGCAAGGTGCACATCAACATAATTTCGTGTAACACCGTCTTCTCCTTCTAATGGTTCTCCTAAATTACATAATCTTTTTCGATTAATATCATAATTTCCGTCCGGTGTAAGCTTAAACCCTATTCCTGAAGGACCGCGAAGGATAGACTTGGTGTCATTAAATTTTCTTTTGCGACCAAACTTATCAATAGTGTTCACATTCGACATTGTGAATATAGACTGACAAAATCATCAACTCCGGTTTTAATATATACAAATTTCTTTCGTAAATGTGTGTAAGTATAGTATTACATACAGAATTTTTTAATAAAGTACCATGTTTGCACAAACACGAACTTGACAATAATTTTTTAAATGATAATGTATATCATTACAAATGTAGTTCTGACTTGTAAGATTTTAAGATATTTTCCCTAAAATATAAAATTTCTTAAAAATCAGGATGGGTGCCCCTCCTCGCACTCATCTGTGTTTAGCAACCATTGAAATCTAAACTCCTATTACTAATTTTTAAGAATGGCTCACCCTATTCGCATACACATACTTTCTGTGTCTAGTTACATGGATAAAATAAAAACACAAACAATTTAATTTTTTTATTTTATTGTGGGCCCCCCAAATTTTGCTTAATACATCTAAATTGTAATACATAAAACAAAAAAACTTAAAACTAATAGACAGATCTGTTTGTAACTGAACCATTTAAAACATTGTATGTAAAATAGGAGTCGTGAATTATTAATGCATACACTTTAGTGTCTTTTGGAAATTTATTGTTACGTGTTTCAAACTCTATTTTCACATCTACCGTAGAGGACTTCACTGCTTCTGGCTGATGACTACAGTCAATTACAAAAATTGTGTTTTCCAAATATTCAGACAAATCCATCATTGGGTCGTTTATTTCACGTCCGTAATAACTGCTTTGAAAATTTTCGTAATTATAATACGCTGCGGCATACAGCTTTTTAGAAAAATCCAAATTCCATTTTTCATATGGAAATACCGTAGAATTTAGAAAAAGTCTAATGTCACTTATGTTGGCATTAGTAAACTTGGTGGCATCCTTTTCCCGTTTATCATAATTACTGTTACTCTGGAAACCGATAATGACTTAACGAGGTTTTTCCAAGCTCGTGCTAGTTCTCAAAGCCCACACATCTGAGGAAGTTTCTCGCAGAGCAGGTAGTTCATAAAGGTCCCAATTCCGATAAGCCATTTGAATATTTGCGTTATTTCCACTTTTATTAATACGAGACATAATTTTTAACTTTTGGCGATCATCAGGAATAATATGCCGTATTTTCCATTCGATCTTATTTATATTTATGTCTGCATCTGTTTCACCAATATACGAATTTCTAAATGTACGGGCAATGATTAAAATCAGCTCCTGTTTAACATTGAAAATACCCTTGTTATAATCTTCGGCAAATCCCATTAAATATTTTAGTGGTAATTTTCCTGAAAACGTGTGACTTGTGGGATCTAGGATATCTTGCTTTTCTTCGTTTAGACCCCAACCACATGTTAAGAGAGCCTTTGAATGTGAAGAGCCAAATGAAGTCATTGTTTTTAAAGCTGTAGTAATACCTGGTTTTCGGACAACTGCCACATGTTCACCACCCATCTCGTATCTGATTTCATCAAATAGAAACGCGAGAGCATTATTGGAGAGTTGACACTTTTTAGTAATATCTTTAGGTGTAAAACTTCCTTCAATGTAAATGTAACTGCCACATATGTCTAAAATTATGTCTTGAAATTGAACGGCGACACGGATTTCGTCTGAATTTTTAAAGGTTGGAGAGCCATACGGCTTATAGGTGTGTTCTTGCAAACTTACGATAGAGTTGTCCAGAAAAGGTTCAGTAAAAACCTCGATTTTATCCCTGGTAGTCATCATGGTTTATGCTTTTTAATTTTTAGCCCAATGGATTTTAAAAACTCTAAATCCCTTGTAGAGAGATGTTGTTGGCGATGATGTGTTTCCGATCGGAGGTGCGGAGAACGAATGACGTGTCTTTGGGTAACTGGTTTATTTTTATGCTCTTTTACAGATTGATGCATCGAAGAAAGCATATTTAAGTGGCGATTAAAACGAAAACCCATAATTAGGCTATTTTCTTCAACTCAAGTTTGATGATGATTTTCTCTCCTCTAAAGTCAATCAAGTCACCGTTGTCGTCCAAGATGCGTAGAGTGATGTTGTCTATGAACTGACGACCGCTGGGCTGTATCGGCATATAAATAATATTTTGTGGTTCTTTCGATAATTTATATCCTGGTTCAACATCTATATCAAATTCAAATAATATATGACATTCTTGTGAGTTTAGGTATGCTCCAGATGTAATATTACAATCGATTCTCACAATGCGCACATTCATAATATTAACTAGAAATTTGGATTCATGCTTCTGGCCACTTTTCAGTACGACACTTCCAAATCCCAACATTTCCGCAATGCTATTTTCTCTAGTAAAGTCAATAAGTAATTTGGATTTTATTTCACACTTCATTGTACTATTATTAGCAGTCAGTGAAAACATATTTTCGTCCACATTGTTTAAAGTTTTTTTTAAAGAAGCAATCATCGCCTTTTCAATGTCGCCAATTTCGTATGCTCCTGGAGGGATTCTTGTTACATTATAAATTGCTTTATCATTTATCTTGTAAGCAAAACAATTGTTAGTTTCGGTAATGTTAAAAATAGAATTATAAGTATAGAATCCCACAAGCGCCAACCCATATTGGTTTGACTGATTCAATTCAATAGGTGGATAGAAGTCGGAGCTTAAGACGCTGGATCGTCCTGTTAGTGTGAATGTGTACGACATGACTGACGACAGTGTATACTTGCTGGTATTCTTATGGCTTTTTACCGCAATTTAAACAATCAAAACTTAAAAATCTTTTAACCCGTTGTAACGAGTTTGTACTGTTTTCAGCATGAATATTTATATCACTTATTTTACAGTAACAACAAAAGAGTCTTCTAACTGCTGGCCCATCGGCATCATCTTCACCCAAATTATTGCTAATATAGTGTTCGGTACAATACTGGTACTTCAATATATCAATGTCGTTTTTGAGGTGTTCTGGCAACTTTTCCCATACAATTACGATATCATTCGGTGCACAAGCAATCATTACTTCTTTAGGCATGTTTTGTAACTCTTCCCTAGTCATTTTTAATAATCCACCGCGATCGGAGAATGCTTTAAGAGATAAGTGCATCTTTTTATAATTGTCACGATCCATCTGTGGGGTCATGTCTATTTAGTTTAATGCGTAGAGAGAAACTTCAAGCACAAATGCCCACACCACACTGTTCCAAATTTCTGTTGACGGTCGTATGTATAGTAAATATTCTGTGCTGCCTCAGAACCAGTTTTTAAATATTGTATTAATTCCAAAGGTGGGGTTAAATCGCCGAAGCTATCGTAGTAAGTTACATCTGAATTAACCTTTTTATATGCTACCCAGTGAGTCCCTATTCCCTTTATACTATCCAAATTAATTATTGCTGCTTCGTGTTGCTGGCAGAGCATCTCTCATAAATACGCCTCTGAAATATGGAATTTTCATTAGCAAAGCATACTTTTCCAGATCAGTATTGGATAGAGGTCGTTTGGGTAGCAAATTAATTAGTTTTTTTGTTTATTGTTGCTCATAAATAATCCTAAACCCGATCTATATGGTTTTAGGAACAAACCATTTCCTTTCCAATTTAAACTTAATAACCCACCTGTTTTCTGTACATTTGCGTTTTTTACTGTTTTTATAGCTCGCACTATTCCAGCTGCCCCACCTGCTAGAGACCCTAATGCTGACAAACCTGCAAATATCGGTATTAAAGGCAGCAACCCACCCACTTTGGGTATAGGTATTATTCTAGGCATACGAATTTTTCGTTTTCCACCAACATTTTTCACTGATTTTCGAGCGGCCGCCAATGCCACTTTAGAAGCTTTAATAACATTTTTTTCAATAAATTTTTTACCTCCAGCTTTTAGTAGTTCTGCACGAATGGGTACTCTAATAGATGATCCAAAAGAAACTTTTTTTACACGTTTATTGGGTTTCGGTCTACCTTTCCTTGGTTTTCCTCTGACTGTTTTCTTTTTTATTGAAACACGTGATACGCCCATCCCAAATCGCTGTTTCGTTTTCATTATATTAGTTACTAACCAAGTAGCAGCTTTTTCACTTAAACTTGCTCCTTTCGATTTAACTCTTTCCCAAGCACGTTGTTCAAGTTCGTTATCGGCTTGATGTCGCGCACTTAAGTTCTTGTTATTTAGATACGACAAATCGTGTTTCTTGCAGGCTGCGTCTAAAGAATTAATTCCTTGATCGCCTCTTGCTACACGTTTTAAAATTTTTGTACCAGGTCCACAAAACTGGTAGCCGGGTATATGAAACTCGAAAGGAAGCTTATTAATAATCGAATTCACTAAACCGCTTCCAGTCTTCTTCAAAATACGGGACCGTCCACTTCGTTTGGTGGGTGACATTTAACTGAGAAGTAACACCAACAATCAATTATAAAATAGTAACTTCTATTGTATGTAAAATGCGAATTGTTAAGCTTAAAGAAAAACTTGATATCGACAACTTGGATGAAAAAGTTGGATCCGGACATGCGCAACATGTCATAAGACGACATGGTCCTTTACTACCATTATCAATTCGTGGACTAGTAATAGGACCATCAAATTGTGGAAAAACAAATGTTATGATTTCTCTGCTTACTCATCCTTTAGGACTGCGTTTTGAAAATGTTTACATATATTCTAAATCATTGTATCAGCCAAAATATGAATATTTAAGGAGCATTTTGTCACCGATTAAAGGGCTAGGCTGCTATACTTTTAGCGATGCATCAAACATTGTAGAACCTTCAGATGCCAAACCAAATTCAGTTTTTATTTTTGATGATGTTATGTGTGAAAAGCAGGATGTGATACGTTCATATTTTAGCATGGGACGTCATAAAAACATCGATTCTTTTTATTTAGCGCAAACGTATTCTAGAGTTCCGAAGCAACTAGTACGTGATAACGCTAATTTAATTATTATGTTTAAACAGGATGAGATGAATTTACGCCACATATATTCTGATCATGTTTCACCAGACGTTTCATTTCAGAAATTTCAAGAAATGTGTTCCAAATGCTGGGACAACAAATATGGTTTTTTAGTCATTGACAAAGATAGCGACCTAAATGGTGGACGATATCGTAAAGGATTTGATAGCTATATATTTCTGTAATGACACCGGAAACACCTCATTTCGTTTTTGGACGATACCCCGTTAACATCATGGATACAAACATTGATTTAAAACGGAAACTGTTGGAAGCTACAGATGCTGTAAGAAAAAAATTTAGACAGATAAAAGCAAACCAAGCCCAAAATAAATTTGAATTGGAGAAATTTTACGAGCCGGTTACAAAACCTCTGACATCTATATCGAAAGTGGTAAAGCAAAAAGCATCCAATGTAAAACAAGAACCTGAAATAAAATCGCAGCCTTTTATTAGCACCAAATTAAAAGAACCATCAGAAACGTTCGATTTCGATTTTCCACAGAGTTATTTTCATACATCTACACCTGAAACGCAAAGAGATGAAATCACAAGAAAAACTCTAATGGACACATCAGATACTGAAAGAGAGGAACCAATATATGAAACACCATCTTCATCAAGAAAATCGATTGAGCAATTGGACTATATAACACCCCATTCAGCTACGACAAAATTTCATCAATCGCTGGATAAATCATCACACAAAAAAATCTCTTCGTATTTAGGCGGACTGAAACGGTATCCATCTCAGTATGATACCATTTATGGGGTACGTTTCGGTTCCAAATCGGATAAGAAAAAGATGTTTGTTGGCAATTCAGAAGTACGTTTTCACGAAGGAAAAGTAGCAATATTTAAAAATGATGGCAGTGTCGCCATATTTCAGGGCACAAAGGATCTTTACGACTTACTTTTTCTAAAGAATCCACCAGTAATAAATAATGAGGAAAGGATAAGCCCAAAAATACTTCAAGATTATAAAGACATTTTAGAGCTAACAAGTGCTGCCCATAAACACTATAATAAAAATCAAGAATTAACAGACACCCGATGGCCAAAATATGTTCGTATAATAAAACCGTTAATAACGGGAACTAAATTGGGGGGTGCTATTCGAAAAAATGCAGGTAACAAATTACCTGCAAAGAAACACGTCTCTTCCTGTACCACCTATGTTTACTGGAACAAGCCAAAGGAATTAGTAGATAGATTAAAATTATTATGGAGTTCTAAGATTGCTGGTCACACCGGACACGATAATGAAATTATATCCATTATAGAAGAACTTCGAGAAGAAGGTATCATTTATTAAGTAATACAATCGTATCTTTTGATCAGTGTTCGCTGAGACATGGAGCCTAGCAATGAAAAGCTCAAAATAGTTAAAGAACTTCATAAGAATGCAAGAAAAAATTTTCCTAGAAGACGTACCATAATTAAGGGATACAGAGATTTGTGGCAAATAGATTTGGCAGAAATGCAACAATATGCTAATGAAAACGGTGGATTTCGTTATATTCTTGTATGCATAAATTGTTATTCAAAATATGTGTACACTAGACCAATTAGAAACAAAACAGGAGTAGAAGTTAGTAATGCCATGGATGATATTATTAAAGAAGCAGCTTACACACCAATAAATTTGCAAAGTGACCAAGGAAAGGAATTTTATAATAAAAATTTTCAAAGTCTTATGAAAGAACACAACATTAATCATTATTCCACGTATAGCACCAAAAAGGCGGCTATTGTTGAGCGAGTTATAAGAACACTAAAAAATCTTTTATATAAACAGTTTTCGGCCAGAGGGGCCTACAAATGGTTACAGCTTCTACCATCAATAACGAAAATTTATAATAACACCAAATATCGCACCACTGGAAAGAAACCAATAGATGTTAAACCATACACGAATATTGAAGCATATAATCATATTAAAGTTGTGCCAAGAAAGTTTAAATTTCGTTTGGGTGACGTGGTGCGTATAAGCAAATATAAGAGCATATTTGATAAGGGCTACACCCCATCATGGTCGACAGAACTGTTTAAAATAGTAAAAGTTAATTTTACAAATCCGCCCACCTATCTGTTAGAATCTATGGATGGCCAACCAATTAAGGGGTGTTTTTATGAAGCAGAATTACAAAAGACGCAAAGTCCTGGTGTTTATTTGGTAGAAAAAGTTCTTCGTCAACGCAAAAAGGATAATAAAGCACAATTATATGTAAAATGGTTAGGTTTTCCAAATCAGTTTAATTCTTGGATAGATAAGTCAGATATTGTTTAAATAATATATTTATATTTGTTTTATTTTATAAGGTATGTCACAAAAAATAAATGCATATTAAGATATAAATGTTTTATTTAGTACCTACATATACTCGTTTAATTCTAATATTGTTTCGGCTGTGAATGGCATTTATATTACACCTTTTCAAGGTCAAGTCACAGTAAACTAGTAGGGGGAAGCGCCTATAAGCAAGGTCAACATCTCAAAGTCATACAAACTTTCAATGTCATATAAGCACCATTCAAAACCATTACATCACCAGATCAATGTCAAGGTCAAAAATATTACCCAAGGTCAACACAACTCGATACTTTCAAAGATACTAATGTCAAGGACAAAAACTCGCTCAAGGTCACCTTGCACGCTCACTGTCAATACAACGAACTTTTCAAGGTCATCACAAGGTCAAGGGCAAAACTCGCTCAAGGTCACCTTGAACGCCCACTGCCAATACAACGAACTTTTCAAGGTCAAAAAATATTACCCAAGGTCAACATAACTCAATACTTTCAAAGTCATTTTCAAGGTCATCACAAGGTCAAGGGCAAAAACTCACCCAAGGTCACCTTGAACGCTCAATGTCAATACAACGAGCTTTTCAAGGTCATCACAAGGTCAATGTCAAGGAGTGGGGGTGAATTGTTCTTCTCATTCGCACACTACTGTTAGTGTCTAAGTATTCGCGAGTGCAATGTAGTCACGGTGGTATATTGATTTTAATCCGGAATGATTTTTTAGACCAATGTAATTTTGCGACAGTTGACAGGTTTCATTACTTGCGGGAGGAAAAGGTGTTTGAGTTCTCTGTTGTGTATTGCCTTAAGCTGAATACATACATATTAGGAATTTATAGGTCACCTTCCTCGAGCGTTAGGTTGTTTATGGATGAACTGGAACTGCTGTTGTCTGAGAAATCAGTCAATGCTTCCTTGATCTTGACAGGAGACTTAAATGTAGATTTTCTTGACAAGGATAACTGCAATACTCAATCACTGACAAACCTCTTAAACTCTTTTAATCTTTTGATGCACGTGGATCAGCCAACCCGGTTTACTTCTTTTTCTTCATCTATTTTGGACTACTTGTGTACTAATTTTTAGCAGGGTACAGTAAAGTGCTCGACTGTAAGTGCCGGTTTGTCTGACCACGAGGCTGTAGTTTGTTCATATCGGATTTGTACCAGCGAGCGAACGGACTGTGCAAGGCGTGGTAGGCTTTATATAGAGAAAAAAATTAAGAAATTTACATCATTATGTAACGGTACAGAGAGGAATAGCGCTTTGGCCTCTGACGACCCCTTGGAGATGATACATTCCATGGTTGTTGGTAAGTTTAATGTGGCCTTTCCTATTGTTACTCTAAAAAAGAGAAAAAAAGAAAACCTTGGTATTCGAAAGGGTTACAAATATCTGGAAGAAATTTACGATCCCTCCACTACATCAGAAAGTTTGCGCACAACAACGATTATTTTGCAAACTACTTTAACGCTTATCGCAAAATTTACAGGCACACTATTGGGATTGCTAAGAAAAAATATTATCAAGACAGAATTGCATGGTCTAGCAACAAGTCAAGGGAATCTTGGAAAATTGTTAACGAGTTGAGGGGGAAAAATAATGTTATATTCTCTGATTGCTCATTGAGTGCGAACGAGTTTAACTCATTTTATTGTGGTATGGCGGGCAATTTAGCGCAGGGGATAACACCAACAAGCGACCCCAGAAGTTACTTAAGTCGGTGTCTGAAACGTTCTTTTTTATTCCCACTGATTGTGAGGAAATCAAGACCATTGTCGCTCAATTAAAAAATAAAAATTCCTCTGGTTGGGATGAACTCTCTGGGAAGATTTTCTCTGCATTGCCGGAGAGGGCCTTGGAGGCACTCGAGGAGGCAATTAATGCTTCCTTCGTCGGGGGCAGTTTCCCCCTTGCTTAAAAGGGCTCTCGTCCCTCTTCACAAGGATGGCAGTTGCGATTTACTTTCTAATTTTAGACCGATATTCTTGTTGCCTGCCATGGCGAAGATAATAGAAAAGGTGGTTAAGTTAAGGTTGATCTCCTTCTTAAATAGGCACAGCCTTCTGTCTCTCCAACAGTACCTACGGATTTCTAGAGCGCCTGTATGTTTCTTTAAACTCAGGGGAGGCGGCTGCAGCAGTGTTCTGTGATTTGTCAAAGGCATTTGACTGCGTGAATCACCGAATACTTCGGCGGAAGTTGGAGATGTATGGGATCAGGGGAGCGGCCTCGGGGTGGCTTCGCTCGTATTTGGCGTGGCGTGTGCAGACAGTTGTATTGAATAATGACTGCTCTGAGGAGAGGATTATTAAAGCTTTGGTTCCCCAGTGGTCCATCTTCTTTTTTAATCTTCTATGTAAATGACCTGCCTCATCTGCCCATCGAGGGGGAGTTTACTGTCTTTGCTGACGACACCACCATTCTCTGGCACGGTGCAGACATTGGTGGTCTAAGAATTGATATCGGTTCTGACATGGATAAGATAAAAAATGGTGTGATGCAAATATGCTGTCTTTCAATGTTTCCAAATCTCATGTGTTAAGCTTTAAATGTGAAATAGGCAGTATCTCTTTGGAAAACGAAATAATTGCATCGTCTAATGTGTGTAAGTTTTTGGGTTTGTCAATTGACAGCTCACTTAAATTTCAAAACCATGTCAGTAATCTCTGTAGCAGAATTTCGTCTAAGTTATGCGTTCAGGGATATTTCGAATAATTTAGATTTTTGCATAACAAGAAACTCTTACTATGCCCTTATAGAGTCCCATCTCCGTTATGGCATTTGTTTTTGGGGTTATTGTTCTCATTATTTGTTCCATTCAGTGTTTCTACTACAGACAAGGGCGGTGAGATACATGTGTAGGGCCAGATTTCGTGATTCTTGTAGGCCTCTTTTTTTAAGGTATACAATTTTGACACTGCTGCTTATTTATTTTGGAATCTGTCTGTATTATATACAGGAAGCATAGGGGCGAAATTCTCGCAACTTCTCAACACAATACGCGTCAGTCATGTTTTCTTGGCAAATAAAAAAAAATCTATAATTTATGGAGCCAAGAGGGTTTTCAATCGTCTTCCTCTTGGACTAAGAAGGCAGCAATGTGAGAAGAAGTTTAGGAGGGGTGTAAAGAGGTTTTTGGTCGGCAAGGCATATTATACACTGGAGGAGTTTTTTGGTGATCCACTGCAGTGACCTTGCTATTGTGTTTAAATTTGGGTTATTTATTTTAAATTTTCTGTCTTTTAGACTACAACCCCAACTGTGATAATTTTTGACTTTTTATTATATTTGTTTGTTTGTTATAACTTATGTTTCTTGTATTTTTTTATATATACTTATTTTTTAATACAATTTTATATAAAAAAAAATCCAAAAATAGTTAAGTACCTATGTATATTCAAATAATGTATTTCATTTAGTTGCTTTTTATTTGTTCCTTTAATAATTATAAACATGCTTTGTCAACAAGATTTTCTTCTTTAGACAATAAAGCTTTATTACCTTTTCCAAATTCAATGCCTGTACATAGATTATGTTTTTTGTTTTAGCCGTTGATATATTGTTTGTAGGATATTGTTTGGGTTTTCTCTTTATATTGTTTGTGTTTACACACCTAGTTTATAAGATAAAATATTTTATGTAAATTATTAATAATTATCTCTAAGCTACACTTTGTTGAAGAGAATAACGTATTCTTTTAATAATAAAGAATATTTGATTTGCTTGAATTTAAAAACATTACCTGTTCTTGGTTCGTTAGTATAGTGCTTCCAATAGTAAGTAAAACCGCAAAAAAAGTAACGCAGCCGACACCTTTGACGCAACAGTGCCGACAAGGTCTAGCCATAGGCGTCCTAAAATATTCTAACCAGTTTAAGATGGGACGCAATAAAAAGTTTTAACGTTTTAACCAAATATTATTTATAAGTATATCAAAACCTAACTGAATCTGCAAAAACGATATTTAACCATAGAAATAATTGTATTCATGGGTATACCGTCGACCGATAATTAAGACATAAAGGCATTTTGGCATAAGGCATTAAGGCATAAATACATTGTTATTTTTATGATCGTTTTGTAGTAAGTGTAACTATATTATATTTACACCGTCGTCCGCTCCCCAGGCGCGCACGTCTGGGCGTACCTTTACGACGCGCGATTTGTCATGATCGAGATCAGCTATTCAGCTGAGAACCAAGGACACACATAATGGCCCGGATGCATTATGCATATCACTTTCTTGTCGTTATTAGCCAGGGCCACGCCTCTTGACTATAATTATTTTCCTAAGTTTTTCCTGGAATCATAACTTAGACCACTACCTGTCTAAGAAACCATTTTTACCGTTTCGTGAATACCGTTCTGGTCCATCTAGTCGGTGCAAGACTCCCTTGACCAAGAACGTTGATTTATCCCAAATTAACAAGTACTAAGTATAGATTTCGTACATCTGAGTACAAAAGCCTGCGTCTAATTTCGAGACGCGGAGTGCATGTCTTTCATGCGTTTCACTCAATCGTAACGACAACCGCGGAGAACGCCACTCTGAATTTAATTACTAAGGCGGAGGACTTTCGTCCTTTTTCCTGTATATAGACTCTATTCATGGATTGTCCTGCCAGGCACTCATAGCAAAAAATCCGCCGCTCGGCGGGTTTTTTGCTATTTGTGCTTAATTGTCCGATTAAAGTTATCCATTTCTCAGCAGCATTTTGGAATAATTTTCCTCCTTCAAACCATCTTCCCCAAGACATGTATCCAGGTTGAATCGCCTTACGCGTTACAGCTAGCACGGTAAAGCCATTCGGCCTGTTCCTTTACTAGTGTCGGAGGGATCAAGTGCGTCCCTTCCCAAGACGCGAATTTTATAAACAAAGGACATCTTCTTACCTGACACGTCTTTTATCAAAATTTACTTAGCGGAGTAACGCTCCTCACTAAGCAATCTAAGCATGTTGAGTTATTATAACTAATAACTGATTAAGGACAGTTGCTTAGTCCTTAACTGCCACGAACTTTTCGTGAATCCCACTCACAACCTTCCATTTCAACGTTGTAATTTTTGACGGAGTTTAGATTTCCTGTAGACAACAACCGCGGCACCGCTGGACGTAAGTATCGTTGCTTAGGTGGGAGGACGATGGTCGTCCGCTCTCAAGATGCGCGTAGGAAGGACCAGCCGCTCGGCCAAATCGCTGAGTTGTACGACGAAGTTAATCTATTCCAATTACAAGTTGAATTTTATTTTGCAAGGTCCGTATAGGTCCTTTAACTGCAATATTTATTTTTTGTTAGCTTTCCAGGTCTCTGGGAGCACATGGTTTGTCAATATACCGCGCAAGAATCCCGTTCTTAGTGAAGACACGAAATTTATCTTGTCAACGGATTTGACTGAATTGTTGCGCAAATAATTTTTTGACAACGATTTTTTGTAGAACACAGTGGCGGCTCGTGACTTTTTTATTTGGGGGCACAAATACAAATCAATAAATAATAACTACTTAAAAAATTGTAAAACAGTCTTTTGTAATAAATATTGCACTGAGTTTATTTCTGCTTCCATTTTTTGGAAACGGCGGATCGGGAAAACCCAAAAGTAAGAACAAAACAAAATACACAGTACCTACTAGAATTACTAGTAATACTACGCACTAATGCACTACTAATAATTAATAAACTATTTAAATAAAAAAAATATCCCTCAACTGATCACAAAAAAAAAATTATTGGGCCTTCACGTGTTAATATATCAAGAAAACTAAACATAAAATTGTGCAATAATCTCTTCCGCCCGCCGCGCCAAGGACAACACCGCGCCGCTCGAAATCCAAACAGTAAACAAGTGCTAGGAGACACGAAATATTGTGCCCATCGAGATGCCGATAGCACGCGATTTTAACCCTAATTCTCCAATGCATAGACCGGCGTCGCCACCAAAATTGATGATGAAATTGGGACAAATCTGCTGTGTCCCCGGAGATAAGTTTTGATCGCCGGCGGTTCGCCGTGGTGTGACATGCAAGGAAAGAGGTATTGAGGCGCGGCGGTGTATTATTTCTTTTGGACTTTTGATAAAAGATTTTTTATTTGTCGAAAATCTAGAGTGGGCACGTGCCCTTTAGGACCAGCCGCCACTGCCTAAACCGGCACTAAATACAAGTAGTATGTTAGAAAAGAACACAACACAGCGATCGTATTAAATCGTTGAATTAAAGAACTTATTAAATTTTAAGGTGACAACATTGTCCGGCCGCCTTTTCCAAGGTCCTGGTGTGACTAAATTTATATACTGTCCTCAAAACGGTATAGTGAAAGCATTTTTATCAAAATGCTTTCATTCAGCGTAAGAACAAGGCGAATAATCCTATGTTCTTCAACGTTCCTGAGGGTAAGGATTTAGACGATGCTAATGATATTCTTAAAATTCTCACAAATAATCCGCTAAACATTGTGCAGGTGACAAGGATTAGTAAGAGCAATTTAAACAATGCTCGTGACTTGAAGTTAAACAAATGTTGGTAGAAATGGGTACAAACTAAAGGGTAAAAAAGTTCATGTTAATTTTGATCTCACCGCCAAGGAAAATAAACTGTCTGTTGAACTTAGAGCTTGAAGAGATAGAGGAGAAAATGTTGTCATTAGGTATTGTAATGGCACGCCACAGATCATATTCAAAAACAACTAGAAAAAGAGCCTTCCCAAACGGCAAAAGCTCTATTGCCTCAGACTCTTGCTTAAATTCCAAAACCGATTTATTAACGTTTCCCCGTGCAATTTGTAGTATTTTTTATGCTAAGCCATTTTAAAGGGAGCGTATAAACATAGTATTCTGGCATGGAATAAACATTTGGGATATTTAAGAACCCCGAAAATCATATTTTTCCGTCGAAAACCATATTTTTCCTTGCTCTATTTAATGCCGCCAAAATTAAAATTTACTTGTCTTTGCCGTGTACTCTAGTAGAACAATAATGAAACAGTCGTTGCCTTTATTTAAATAGAAAACAAAGGTAGTTCAGTATATAGTCGTTGCCTTTATTTAAATAGAAAACAAAGGTAGTTCAGTGTATTGCCACCATTGTTACTGAATACAACGTAATTAACTTTTTTCTGGTTTAAAGAGGGGTTGCGATTTCTTGACAATAACGGCCCACACAATTTTTTTTTGTTATATACGAGCTCTAATAAAACAGAATTTTTAGTTAATTCATTGCTTGGTTTATTACAAAATTAGTAGTATACGTTAGCTCCAGTATAGAGCAGTAGTAGAGCAAATTACTCGATAACTAAACAAAATTACGGTTTTTAATAAAATCGTCAAGTGATCTGAACCAAAAATAGTTATTTGATACTTAATTAGCCATTTTTTTTTATTTAACGGTCCATCTGTCGGCAGCTGGATCCAGGGTTAAATGGTTAGAATCAGTACCTTGAGGGCGACGAGTTTGACAACTGTAACATCCCAAAAACTAAAGGATCGAAGCGATAATGCACAGCAGCCGTCGTTGTCATTTGGTGGTCTATATGCATTATACAAACTGCACAGAATTCGTACAGAATCACCGATCAACGGTATTTGTGTATTCGGTAAAATATTGTTTAGCATCTTAAATGTAAGAAAACAAGCAATCGATTAATAAAAAAAATTTATTATATTACTAAACTTGCCGAAAAGGCTTTTACTTTTAGCAGGCGGAGCAAGTGGAGCAATTACGGCTAACACTATATTAAAAATGAGGAAAAAAATATGCTTACATTTTTTAGGTTTCGTAGCAAAACTCGGAACCTTTATGATTTCGACATGTCCGTCCGCCCGTTCGTCCGTGTGTCACAGCCTCGTAGCTTGCACATTTTACAACCGAATGAAATTTTGCAGATATGTGGTTTCAATACAGTCAAATGCAGAGATAAAAGAAAATTTTACAAAACGAAAATATTTGATACTTACCTACCCCACCAAAAACCGCAATGGCGAAATTTTTTCACGCACCACATCGAGTGCCATATTGTTGAAAAGGTCTTCAAAAATTTAGCCAAAATTATAATGTAAACATTTTGATTTTCACGCTTCGTTGACAAGATATGAGCCTGCAAAGTCGTATTTGGCGGGTTCCCCCTCTAACTTTTAAACCAATTTAGAAAAAAACTCTGAAATATTCAGTAAAACAGTGCTTTATAAAAGTACCTTTAATCAAAACTATTATGCTTACTGTAAAGTAATGGGTTTCAGAAAAATACCTTTATAAATAACAAACAAGTGAAAACAAACGCCTCTACATACTTTTACAAATTCTTATCAATATTTAACATAGCCCGCGTGGTCGCAGGTGCGATCATCCCCTAGGGAAACTTTTTTCTTAATTTGATGTTTTTATATTTTCATTTTATTAATGTAATTGGGGTTTCAAACCCCGTAAATAAAGATATTAATAAATCACTTGTTAAAAATATCTTAACCACACACCACTCGCCGTCTATGTGTTGGACTCCGTTTGAGCAAGTTTATATATTACAGACGATACCGAAAAAAAAATTAACATTTTTTGGAGCCCTTTTTGTTAAGAAATCTTAATTACTGCTTTATAAGTGAACGTAAAACATTTATTCCATACACGAATCCAAACTATCTTTATAAAATGAAATCAATCCCATTTTTTAATGTTTATTTAAATAAACATGTATATAACAAAAAAAAACAACATAGAATTTGAGCTTAAATTTCAACAAAACTAAAACTAATCAATATTAAAAATTCTATTAAGTTCTTGAAGATTTCTGTTTCTAACTAATGACCTTAAGTCAGTACGATCCATTAACGAGACACACATCTGCAAAGTAGACCATATTGTATCTGACATCTGTGATATTGCTCCAGTATTTAACACATCTTTTCCACGGGCTTGTTGATTTAATGCAGTTAAGAAATGTTCAGCGGCTTCTCTGTAAATAAATAAGAAATTGCTTAGACAAATCAATATCCCGCATAAGTATAGCATTTGCAACTCTTTTTACTACAGCACGTCGACTTGACTCAAAAACGATTCATTTTACAAAAATTATATTTTGTGTAACTAAGGCTTTCGCTGATATAAATACAGTAGGCCCTCTGTATCTGCGGGGGTTTGATTCCGCCGTCTTTCGCGGGTACCTAAAACCGTGGATATAGCAAAACACTTGTAAGCCCCAGATTTTTGCACATATGTAGCAAAATTGACTTTTTTCTAATTCAATTTTATTGATAATCTTTTATTTGTCACAATACCAGAGTCTACAGAATAAAGTATAAGTTGCATCACCTCTCCCACTTGTCATAAACTCGGCTCGAGCTGTGCCCAATCCCGGCAAAGTCATTGACCCTATTGTAGATGGCCTGAATTTTAATATTAGTTGTACCCGAGAATAAATTTGTACCGTGGATAGATTAAGAAATACAGTGCAGTGAGATTACCTTCTGCAGTGCGTTTAATACAATGGCTGTACCTATATTATGCAGTGGATGGTTGTTTTAGTCAAATAGGTTTTTGCGATTTGTCATTTTTCAGATGTGCAAAGGATTAAGGTAAGAATTAAATTATTTTTAGCACACATTTTTTGTGGTAATTTTTTTAAAACTCTTCTGACCCAGTTTTCTTAAATTTAAATTCCAATTTAGACTGGTTTCTGTTGACTTTTGACTCTCATGACAAAAGTAGTATATTTTTCACAGCGAATTTTTGCGACAAAAATTTGCATAAAATAGTCGCGATATGAATGAAAACAGTCATAAATTAGTTATAAGATCTACAAAATTGAATAAGTTATAATTTGCATTAAACTTTATGATCTAAACAAAGATTTTTTTTTATTTCACACTATTTATAGACGCAGAATGTTAATTTAAACTGCCCTTTTGGATGCCGAATTTTTGACTGATTTGCTTTTGTCTGCAAAATACGAATTTTTTGAGGTTATGTTTCAGGCACACATAACACACGCAAAACTTTTTTAAACAGGGGCGTTACTCTGGGGCGAGAAGCATAAGTGCTCAAGCTCCTAAAAGAAGTATACCGTATATCATGACTAACCAACACCCACTAGAAAACAAGGGCAAAGGGCTGTTCGAAAACAGCTGTGACGTCAGCAGCCGTAGACAGACGACTATTTGATGTCGATGTTGACCAACAGAATATTGTTTACTGGAGTAAACGCAAGTTCAGTTACGGAGCTGAATAATCAGATTTCTATGAGAGTCATCCCACAACCCTCCGAGCTAGTTATTCGCGTTATTTTCGGAAACTTCTTATTACAGGTCTGTTTCTGCAGCAGTTTCAAACCGTTTGAAACTATCAGGAGCATGCGAGTTACATATTGTAAACTGCTTAGCTAAGCTCCTTTTGACCACTCCTAGACTTAGCGATAAGAAACATAAATACGAGCGAAACAGATTTTATTGTCACTTCTGTTGTTATAGTTGCTTGCTAAATTGTTAAACTTCCAAAAATCAAATAAATTCGTTATACTTGTTTTTAAGAAGCAGTGTTTTTAAAAACCGGAACCCCTCGGTCCGACGTATAACTGGCGCAGTCTTGGTGGATTTTTGAGACGTGTCAAAAAGGCATATTTTGGTACGTTTTTTTTTCAAGAATTTACTAGAAAAAACCTGCGGGGAAGAGTCCAAAAGGGTGTCAATCAGATGCAGAAAGTACTGATCTTAGGTGGCAACTGAACGACATCATTGGACAAGAAAAGAAGAGCAGCATACTAAACTTCAGGAGTCCTGTCAACCAGTCGAGGGCATATCGAAGGGTTTTCCTGGTATACCGACAGACAAACATTGCTGGACGTGGAGAAAAAAAGGAGATAGGTTAAGAACAAGAACACGAAGATTTTCGTCATTTTACTTTTGTAAGTGAAAAATTGACTTTTATTGAATTTTTTCATTCAAATTTTTCAAACTCATTTTTGCAATTTTTGTAAGGACAATAATTCCTTTTTGCAGTGTAATGTCATCGTTCATATTACTTGTCATTTGTCCTTGCAAAGATTTCACTATATTTTCTTAATATTAAGCATATTTAATTTTAAGTGTATTTATTTTTATTCGCATATACAGAGTGTAAAAACTTTCAAAATTGATTCCGAATTAGATCATATTACTGATATTCTTAATTCATTAGTAATTGGTTCAACTAGCAATATAATGCCTGAAATTAATTACAAACTTTTAAGATACCAATGTGATAATATTCCTCATTTTGATGGAACCCAAAAATTATTAAGTGGATTTGTAATAGCAGTAGAAAATTTAAAAAAGCTTTCAAGATAGAACTAATGTAAATTCTAAGTGAGTTAACAGGTCGTGCAGCCAAATTAATTGTATCTCGAACAGAATTCAATTTTTAGGCACTAATTAAAGACATACTAATAAACAGTTTTTCCGATCAGAGATCGATCGATTGCTTAATCCAAGCCTTTCTAAATTTAAAACCGTTTAAAAATGAAAGTCCAATAATTTTTGGTATGAGAGTACAAGATTCTCGAAGTTTATAATTTTCTAAATGCAATGCAGAACTTGATGACCCAGCAACAAAATTAATTAAAATTAAACATTGCGATAAAGTTGCTTTAGAAACATTTATCAATGGTTTGCCTTACAAGAAAATTTTATTTTATACAAAAATGCACAAAATTCTAACTCTAAACAGCCTATGTTTTTAAACAAAAATAATAAGTCAAATACACACATTGACATAGCTCAACGTATATACTAACTTAAAATTAGTCTAGACCATATAATCCACCGCCAATGTTTCCACAGAATAATAATATTCCAAGACCATTTTCGAATTTTCCTCAACAAAATAATTTCCCAAGGTTTTCTAAAAAAAAAACGATTTTTTTATCTTCTGACAGCCCACGAAGACCGAAGTCTAAGTACTATGTACCGTGGGTGTACTGGAGGATCGCCTCACACATCCAGAGCTGGAAACATCCATAGGGATTTCACCAGCCCTTTAAGAGGATGTGTGGGGTGGTACCACCTCAGCCGAGGAAGAATTCATCTACCACCTTCCAACAACAATCACAAAATATCCATGGTCGAAGCGGGATTCGAACCAGCGCCTCTCGGTTGCAAAGCTGGCGCCGTACCAACTCGGCCACCGGAGACCCAATCTCAACAGTGATCTAATTTTACAAATAATCAAAATTTTGCTAGACCCTCTTATAATAATCAAAATTTTGGTATGAATCGACCACAATTTAGTCAAAACCAAAATATCGGACAAATGTCGCGAAGAACTAAAGTAGAACGATGGACACAAGCTCAGAAAATACAATTCTAAACAATGCCTTAAATAATCAAAATAAACGATTTATTACACAAGAACTATATAATCAGGAAGTTTTGCAGAAACCACCTGATCAATCAAATCAATCGAATAATTTTTCAAATGACGATTTCCATAATAATTATGAAAATACTGATTACAGCGAATATTATGATTCTAATGATATCGAACCTGACTATAATCAATTTCAAGATCAAAACGATTACGATATAAATTTGAGTTATTCTGCTAACTCAGACAATTTGCCAAATAATGAGCAAGAAAACCAAAATTTTACCCTAACGAGCCAGAAAACGGATATGACGTAATATTTTTAAATAGCTATAACATACAATTACCATTTATTTTAATACCCGAATTAAACGCAAAATTTTTATTAGATACAGGTAGTACAAGAAGTTTTATAACTCAACCAATTGCTTACGAAAATTTCCAAAATTTAATCAAAGAAGAAATTTTTCAAGTACAAACAGCACACGTAACTTCATTTCATAACGAAGTAGCAACTCTACCAATTTTTACAACTTTCAATACACCCAGTATACATGAATTTTATCTTTTTGATTTTTCTGATAAGTTTGATGGATTAGTTTAGACCTTACGCAACAATTAAATGCTAATATAGATTTCAGTACCTAGATCTATGTTAAAATTACCAAACACGCAGATACCAATACGCAACGAAAATAACTTGCAACTAAACTAAAAAAATATTAAAAATAATTTAACTTATGTTATTGATGCAAGAACTATTCAAAAAGTACAACTTCCAGTAAATATACCAAACGGATACGCTATACTCCCTTATCAACAATTAATTAGGGCATCTAGAAATACCATAATGCCTTGTAAAAATAGAAAATAATTTTGCTTTTAATACAATTTTAAATCCTCGAGAAAATCCATTAGAAATTAAAATTTTTGAAACCTTCGAAGTAGAACCTATAGATTTAAACGAAATGAATTTTGTCGATCACCCCATATATCCTGAAAAACGTGAACAAGATATTGATAATAAGCTGAAGGCTAATTTAAAAATATAAAAATTGATCATTGAAATTACGAAGAAAAACAAGAAATACGTAAACTTTATTATGAAGTTCGTGATATGTTTCATAGCGAAGAAATCCCTTTAAGCTTTACAAACACCATAAAACATGAAATTAAACTAACGGACGAAACACCCATTTATAAAAAAAGGTACCCGGAAATACACAGTGAAGAAGTAAAAAGCCTAATTTCAAAATTATTACCTCAAAATATTATTAGAGACTCAAATTCACCTTGGTCATCTCCCATATGGATAGTACCTAAAAAATTAGACCAATCAGGTTAACAGGTGCGCCATCTGGTGGTACATATACCCCAGGTTAGGAACCGCTGTCCTATTAGACAACGACAGATGCCTTTGACTAGACGTTAAACAAATTCTAATTTAAAATTGGCAAATAACAGATATGTTATTGAACATTACTTTGGTCTGTTAAAACATAAATTTCGTCATTATTATACCATCTGAAGTTACGAAGTATTACTTGTGTGGGGCATTTCATCCGAGGTTGCTGTGTACTTCGTACCATCGCAATAAATGACAACTGTGGGTATGAATAAAATGAACCAAGTGCATAAAATATGATTCAACAAAATTTTGACAATGAAATGTTAAATTTTGATGAAGAAGACAGGAATGACATTAAACAAAGGAATTATGTTGCAAATAATGTATTGCAATTATCAAAAGAGACAGATATTTTTGGAAAGAACCTTAAGTTTGGCACATCTGTTAGTTTAGGTCAAATATTAAAATCAAAATTTCGACTAGTTCTAATAAAGTTAGAGCTTTAAAATTTTGCAAACGTGTATTAAGTCCGATGACAATGCAATATAGTATACTTAATATTGTTCTAAATCCAATATAGCGGACGCCCCAAGAGGGAGGATTACCTTTTTCTTCACAATCCCCTTGATACGGGTATCAACTAAAAGGGTTTTACGAGTAGAATACGATAAGCTATGGACGTCATTCTAAACCCAATATGGCGGACGCCACAAGATGGCGGATTACTTTTTCTTTACAATTCCTTTGATATGAGTATCAAACGAAAGGGTTTGACGAGTAGAGTAGAATACGATATTAGGTAAAAGGCCTTGTAATAACAAAGCATTATCAGAAATGCATAGGTTAAGACGTAACTTAAAATTTGAAAATAAAATCTTACGTAAAAGATACTTTTTAAAAACAAGCTTTTATTATTTAATAAGATTAAAACGAAAAAAATAAGTATAGTTATTTCATTGGGGCAATACTGAATGCTATTTATAAGTTGACGTAGTTCGCGTTGGTGGGTCCTAATAAAAGTAGTATCACTGAAACAGATATAATATATTATGTTAAATTTATTGTCTTAAAAGCTTGTCGCGTGAATAGAAGAGAAAAAAATACATACTTACGTACTTACAATTTCTGCCAAACAAAATTAATGCCTGTATGAACTTTTCGCGCGCGACAAGCTTTTAAGACAACAAATTTAACGCAATATATCTGTTTCAGTGATAACTTTGATACTACTTTTATTAGGACCCACCCACGCGAACTACGTCAACTTATAAATATCATTCAGTATTGCTCCAATGAAATAACTATACTTTTTTCGTTTTAGTACATCTAAATAATAAAAGCTTGTTTTTAAAAAGTATTTTCTAAGCAATATTTTACTATAAATTTATTGTTTTCTGATAAGTGTACATTTTCTACTAACGGAACTGTAGCATCCCAGCATGTCAGGTACTCTTCTCGAGAAAACCCCGAATTTAGAGTAATGAGGCGAAGACAATGTTTTACAAAAGTGAACGTGTGGTGCGCGCTATCTGTCCGTGGCATTATAGGCCCATATATTTTTAATAACACCTGCAATTAGCAATATGCAGATTTTTTTATTGCATAAATCATTTAAGGAAGTCATTACAACCCCAAAAATGCTATTTTGAAGAAAATTACTGGGATAACTTAGCTAAAAAAAATTTTACTTTTCGGTCTAATTTATTACAATTTCAAAAGCAGCCATTTGCCCGCGCAAACAAGTTACGTCACGAGATTAGTGGCAATCTACATTGAACGTGTTGGCGACTCAAATGAAGGTAACAACTTAAAAGGGGATACGGCAACACCGCCATGATCGATGCCTTCTGCGCCCCTACCGGTCACTTCTGTAACTGTAGTTGACGTTTTGTCTCTATTTATTTAAAAACTTTTTAGACAGTTGAATGAAATAATAATTATTAGTTTAGACAATTGTAGCTAAATAATTGTCTTTGGTAATAGTTTGGTATGAATCTGGACTATTACAACATTTTTAAAGTGAAGTTTTATAACCTGATTACCTTAAGGACTGTCTTTATTCATCCAAGGTTATGTTATGGTTATGAACATAAAAGATTTTGGATATAATAAAATTTAAATAAAACTTAAGAAAGTGTAAGTTCACATCGCTGCTTAAGAAAAGAGGCTGTAAAAATTGCGTGGTCTAATTAGATGAAAACTCTATGAGAAGCTGGGACACATAATTATTTCATTTGATAGGTAGGTACATATTATACACTTTTATTTTTAGCTATTTAAAAACTTTTAAATCCGTTTTCTCGTTTTGAAAGGCAACGCTCAGTTCAATATATTAAAGGTTGTGTTTTATACACACATTACTTATTATAATTCAATAGATATAAAATAATATGTTAGTCAAACCTGCAATAGAATGCTATTATTGCTATTGTTCATTTTTGGATGACAATGAAAGTATTGTTGTTATTATAATTATAGAGAATTCGACTTCTGCATTTTTAAGTTTCTGTTATACAGGTACTTAGCCGATAGTACCTAGATACTTTTATAAATTGCATAAACTGCTTTAATAATGTAAAAATGTTATGATATTGGAGTTACTGTTGATCAAGCTAACAATAATAACTAATAGGATATTGTAAAATTTGGGTAGTAAGTATGTGTTATTTATTATTAAATAATTATATTTTTCTTTAATAAACTAAATTCATGTAGGTTTTTCTCGTGGGTATATCGAATTTTTAAGGCGCCTTGTTTTACATGTAGAAAAGTTTTGTAATATTTTCAAATTGTTTTGTACATTTTAGGTAATTATGCCAGGCATACAAGATTAAAAGGGTTCCTCCCAGAATTTGCTATTGTAATCTCAGCATGACCACAGCAGAACTTAAACATAAGTAAGTACCAAATTTGATTATGAAAAATAACTACTTGGTAAATGTTAGGATGTGCTCAAGTTCATATGGGTTTTCCTCAAGCCTCGACGCACTCACAAAGTTGCACAGGAAAGAAAGAAATTTTTTGCAGCACTTACCCCATTTGCCTCCTTTTCACAAAATCATATTTGATCATGTTTGGTGTTTCACTCCCAATATAGCCAAGATGCAAAATTTATTAAAAATTAATGGAGTTCCGAGTTTTCTATGAAGAGTTCTAGAGTTCTTTTTACCTTCTATTAATAGTTCCGTTAAAATAAAAGTAAAAACAATATTTTAAAAATGGGGTACTAACTACAAGCCTTAGCCCCCCCCCCCCCATTATTGCAAAAACAAAAGTATGGCCACAGTGCTTAATAGTTCTAAAGGAGGTCCACAGTTCTTGATGGTTTTCGAGGTCAGAACTCTTACAGAAAAAAAGATTATGTTTTGTGCTCTTTGGAAAGTAAAAAATTCAACAATAAAATATCATTATCTTGATGCAAAACTGTAGAACTATGGCAACACTAACGGGAACCCACGAGTTGTAAACCAGAACTCTTGTTAAAAAACATTTCATGGGGGGCCAATTTCACACTTTTTTAACACTCAAAAATGTAAGTTGTAAACAATAAAATATCATTATAATTCTACAGAACTATAGAACTATTGTAGCACTAACAGGAACTCATGAATTGTAAACCAGAACTCTTGTTGAAAAATATTTCATGGCGGCCAACTTCACACTTTTTTAATAGTCAAAAATTTCAGTTGTAAACAACAAAATACCATTCTAATTCTGCGGAACTGTAGAACTATGGCAGCACTAACGGGAACTCATGAGTTTTAAATCGGAACTCTTGTTAAAAAGTATGTCATGGGGGTCCAACTTCACACTTTTTAAAAAAGGGTTTACAACTTAAATTTTTGACTGTTAAAAAAGTGTAAGGTTGGTCCCCCATGAAATATTTTTTAACAAGAGTTCTGGTTTAAAACTCACGAGTTCCCGTTGGTGCTGCCATAGTTTTATAGTTCTACTATATCAAGATGATGACATTTTGTTGTTGAATTTTTTACTTTCCAAAAAGCACAAAACATGTAATAATTTTTTTTTGGTAAGAGTTCCGGCCTCGAAAATCATAAAGATCTATAGAATTCCTTTAGAACAATTTTTTTTATCTTCTGACAGCCCACGAAGACCGAAGTCTAATTATTTTTCTTCTTTTCCATAAACCATAAGTTATACTTTTTTCTTGTATTTCTACCCAATCAAACCTAGACCCAAGAAATACAAGAAAAAATAAATATATATATATATATATATATATATATATATATATATATATATATATATATATATATATATATATATATATATATATATATATATAAGAGAGGAGAATTATTGTGGGCATGTCCGCTAGCAATGAACAGTAAAATGAAAAGTTAGAATGGTAACCCGTACGACACGTGTTTCTGCTCATTGGCTTCATCAGGCCCACGTATGTGACTGTGCCTCTCAACATAAGTCGAGATGCACAACGTCACATACGCAGTTACGGGTGTAACCTTAAGAAAAGGGAAAAAAAAATATATTTAACGAGGACCACAAACAGGAGCCAGTGCACCAATTTGTGGCTTCAGCCAAAAGACCCCTTTTTTGGGGGCAACAATTAGCGTCGCCGACGGAGGCAACTATAGCCAACTGTCGTGGTATCCTATAAGCCCAAGAGAAGAAAAACAAATGCTAGAAACTAGCGCGGATCGATACATAAAAAAAGAGAGGAGAATTATTGTGGGCATGTCCGCTAGCAATGAACAGTAAAATGAAAAGTTAGAATGGTAACCCGTACGACACGTGTTTCTGCTCATTGGCTTCATCAGGCCCACGTATGTGACTGTGCCTCTCAACATAAGTCGAGATGCACAACGTCACATACGCAGTTACGGGTGTAACCTTAAGAAAAGGGAAAAAAAAATATATTTAACGAGGACCACAAACAGGAGCCAGTGCACCAATTTGTGGCTTCAGCCAAAAGACCCCTTTTTTGGGGGCAACAATTAGCGTCGCCGACGGAGGCAACTATAGCCAACTGTCGTGGTATCCTATAAGCCCAAGAGAAGAAAAACAAATGCTAGAAACTAGCGCGGATCGATACATAAAAAAAGAGAGGAGAATTATTGTGGGCATGTCCGCTAGCAATGAACAGTAAAATGAAAAGTTAGAATGGTAACCCGTACGACACGTGTTTCTGCTCATTGGCTTCATCAGGCCCACGTATGTGACTGTGCCTCTCAACATAAGTCGAGATGCACAACGTCACATACGCAGTTACGGGTGTAACCTTAAGAAAAGGGAAAAAAAAATATATTTAACGAGGACCACAAACAGGAGCCAGTGCACCAATTTGTGGCTTCAGCCAAAAGACCCCTTTTTTGGGGGCAACAATTAGCGTCGCCGACGGAGGCAACTATAGCCAACTGTCGTGGTATCCTATAAGCCCAAGAGAAGAAAAACAAATGCTAGAAACTAGCGCGGATCGATACATAAAAAAAGAGAGGAGAATTATTGTGGGCATGTCCGCTAGCAATGAACAGTAAAATGAAAAGTTAGAATGGTAACCCGTACGACACGTGTTTCTGCTCATTGGCTTCATCAGGCCCACGTGTGTGCGGACATGCCCACAATAATTCTCCTCTCTTTTTTTATGTATCGATCCGCGCTAGTTTCTAGCATTTGTTTTTCTTCTCTTGGGCTTATAGGATACCACGACAGTTGGCTATAGTTGCCTCCGTCGGCGACGCTAATTGTTGCCCCCAAAAAAGGGGTCTTTTGGCTGAAGCCACAAATTGGTGCACTGGCTCCTGTTTGTGGTCCTCGTTAAATATATTTTTTTTTCCCTTTTCTTAAGGTTACACCCGTAACTGCGTATGTGACGTTGTGCATCTCGACTTATGTTGAGAGGCACAGTCACATACGTGGGCCTGATGAAGCCAATGAGCAGAAACACGTGTCGTACGGGTTACCATTCTAACTTTTCATTTTACTGTTCATTGCTAGCGGACATGCCCACAATAATTCTCCTCTCTTTTTTTATGTATCGATCCGCGCTAGTTTCTAGCATTTGTTTTTCTTCTCTTGGGCTTATAGGATACCACGACAGTTGGCTATAGTTGCCTCCGTCGGCGACGCTAATTGTTGCCCCCAAAAAAGGGGTCTTTTGGCTGAAGCCACAAATTGGTGCACTGGCTCCTGTTTGTGGTCCTCGTTAAATATATTTTTTTTTCCCTTTTCTTAAGGTTACACCCGTAACTGCGTATGTGACGTTGTGCATCTCGACTTATGTTGAGAGGCACAGTCACATACGTGGGCCTGATGAAGCCAATGAGCAGAAACACGTGTCGTACGGGTTACCATTCTAACTTTTCATTTTACTGTTCATTGCTAGCGGACATGCCCACAATAATTCTCCTCTCTTTTTTTATGTATCGATCCGCGCTAGTTTCTAGCATTTGTTTTTCTTCTCTTGGGCTTATAGGATACCACGACAGTTGGCTATAGTTGCCTCCGTCGGCGACGCTAATTGTTGCCCCCAAAAAAGGGGTCTTTTGGCTGAAGCCACAAATTGGTGCACTGGCTCCTGTTTGTGGTCCTCGTTAAATATATTTTTTTTTCCCTTTTCTTAAGGTTACACCCGTAACTGCGTATGTGACGTTGTGCATCTCGACTTATGTTGAGAGGCACAGTCACATACGTGGGCCTGATGAAGCCAATGAGCAGAAACACGTGTCGTACGGGTTACCATTCTAACTTTTCATTTTACTGTTCATTGCTAGCGGACATGCCCACAATAATTCTCCTCTCTTTTTTTATGTATCGATCCGCGCTAGTTTCTAGCATTTGTTTTATATATATATATATATATATATATATATATATATATATATGGGAAATTCCATGTCAACCGGATCAGCGCTGTCGCCAAAATTTGGAGCCACTTAAAAATACGTATAAGGGCTCAATTTGACGGTCGGACAATAAGCTTCAAAATGCCGTATGCGCTTTTGCAAAAATCAAGATGGCGACATCAATATGGCTGCAAAAACCTTGAAACTTTGGATCGATCAAGCGGATTAGGGCTGTCGTCAAAATTTTAGGTTATGAAACAATAGGTATAAGGGTTTAGTTTAGAGCTCAAACAAGAAACTACCAAGAGGTATAAACACTTTTGCAAAAATTAAGATGGTGGTGTCAATATGGCGGTTCTAATCATGTAATTTGCTAATGATGTATCAAAAAATACAATCTCAAGTCCAATGAATGAGACAAGTGAATGTTAAACCGTTCACAAGTAGCAAGTGAGCTTACGGATCAAAAAACTGGTTGACGGAACTCAAATCATACAATGGCGGATCCAAGATGGGGGGCTTTCGACCAAAACCCGATAGAAATAGCATTAAAATACCCGAATTGGTTTAAAAATCAGTTGCTAAGGATATGAATCTGAAAAAAGTATAATTTATTTCCTATGTGTAAAATGGCGAATGCAAGATGGCGGACGTTTGCAAAATGTAGAAGAACCTGCTGCTTAAAGTACCAAATCTGACGCAAATGGATAGGAAAGGATTTGTAAAGGCGCATATGCGTAACCCAATTAATTTTGAACTTACAAAATGGTGGATCCAATATGGTGGACGTATATGAAAACCTCGAAAGTAAATGCCGTTAAGGCCATCAAATGTGTCTAAAAATTGGTTGATAGCGATTTTTAAGGTAACGTAACTCTACATTGGTGTAGCTCATTCCAAGCTATAAAGTCTAGGATCCAAGATTGCGGACATAACTGGAATTCTCATTTAATGTCTTGTGGACTTGGATCTCTTCAAAAACAATTTTTTGAAGATTGACTGTTATCAACCGGTTAGGAATTTTAAATGTAATTAGTAGTAATCAACTATCTTTATTTTACAAAGAAAGTCTCAACGACTTGCATATTGCATAGTAATTACAGTTGTTTTTGCACCAGAGTACCTTTTTACCTCCAGTTTATTATCAGAAGTTGGAATAAATGCGTGGCTACTTTGTATGTTTTTCACAGCAGGTGGGTTAGTATACTGCCAATTTAGTATTTTTCCTAATTTTGTATGATCTTGCGTCCACCATATTGGATCCACCATTTTGTAAGTTCAAAATTAATTGGGTTACGCATATGCGCCTTTACAAATCCTTTCCTATCCATTTGCGTCAGATTTGGTAATTTAAGCAGCAGGTTCTTCTACATTTTGGCAAACGTCCGCGATCTTGCATTCGCCATTTTACACATAGGAAATAAATTATACTTTTTTCAGATTCATATCCTTAGCAACTGATTTTTAAACCAATTCAATGCCATTTCTATCGGGTTTTGGTCGAAAGCCCGCCATCTTGGATCCGCCATTGTATGATTTGAGTTCCGTCAACCAGTTTTTTGATCCGTAAGCTCACTTGCTACTTGTGGACGGTTTAACATTCATTTGTCTCATTCATTGGACCTGAGATTGTATTTTTTGATACATCATTAGCAAATTACATGATTACATGACGATGGGATGATTAAAAATCGTTGATTTTGAATTCATTAAATACTAATTAATAAATACTAATTGCGCGTTCGAAATCGTGTTTTTCGAACTTCGAAAGAAAAAAGTCTGTTGCGAAGTTTCACTTCCACAGTCCGCAAAGCCACTATTCTCTCTCTCTTATATATTGGACGGACAATAAACTTCTACTTGTTACTCTTACTTGGCCTTTTAGTTAAGGGTTTACGCGTCTTTCTGGTGAGGACGTCGTGACTGCCTCTCCTTGCTCTGCACGAAAGGTGTGGATAAGTTGGGCGAATTTGCGAAAATGCGTTTCTCGCAAGCTAGAGATGCCGTGTTCGCCCTTACATGTTACTTTACCTTTTCAGTGTGTTCTGCCTTTTTGCATTGGAGCCAGCACCCGCTAGGTGGCGTTATGGTATGTTATTTCCTGCTTGTGTTTTGCAAAAAGGATGTAAGATGCAGTAACATCGTTTGCCACGGTGCGACTGGGTTATGACTGTCTGAATGAGTCCTAACAAGGACGAAACAGCTGTCATGGTCTACCCGGCCCGGGGTTGTCCATTGGACTCCCCGTACTTTAGTGCAAAAAGGAGGAACACACTTCCACAGTCCGCAAAGCCACTATTCTCTCTCCCTTATATATATATATATATATATATATATATATATATATATATATATATATATATATATATATATATATATATATATATATATATATATATATATATATATATATATATATATATACTACTACATCTTACCCATCCTTTCCGATCATTTTGGATATAAGGACTCTCTTTGATTCTGGCCAAATCGTGGTCTGTTCTTCAGCCACCCTGGGTGTGAGCCTGCCCGCTGATGGGTAAGGGCCCAGAAATCGATAGCAGGAGGTCACCCAGACCAGAATCAAAGATAGTCCTCATTATTTTTATTTTTCATTCACGGCCTTTTCGCTGCACTAGCGAAGAAGTAAATCTTCGAATTTATATTTATTATATTACCTATAGGCCAAGAAATCTTCCATTTTTCTACTATTGTTGTACAATGGTGCATTTGTACCGTCGACGTCGAGAAAATCGACATTCGACATACTTTCGAGTATTATTGTGTTAGCAGCCAAACATTTTTGGAGCAACACTGGGTGAACTAGTTGGCGCGAGCCACTACATCTTACCCATCCTTTCCGATCATTTTGGATATAAGGACTCTCTTTGATTCTGGCCAAATCGTGGTCTGTTCTTCAGCCACCCTGGGTGTGAGCCTGCCCGCTGATGGGATGGGTAAGGGCCCAGAAATCGATAGCAGGAGGTCACCCAGACCAGAATCAAAGATAGTCCTCATTATTTTTATTTTTCATTCACGGCCTTTTCGCTGCACTAGCGAAGAAGTAAATCTTCGAATTTACATTTATTATATTACCTATAGGCCAAGAAATCTTCCATTTTTCTACTATATATATATACTCGTACATATATATACTCCATGGCAAAAAAACGGCCACACAAAAATTATGGCTAATGTTTGATGTTTTATAACTTTTTTATTTTTAATCCGCTTTTTATATATTTTTTAGCAATTTGTAAATTAATTAATTGAGGCGTCGGATTCTACAACCGGACTTGCGCTCGAAATGCCATAGAAGTTGGCCGGGCAAAAGTGAAAGGCATGAAATTTTTTTTTACAGAATTTGAATATTTAAAAAATGCTAGCTAATAGAGCCATAAATTGCGCATGATTTTTGTAAATAAAATTTTTTTGTAAAGTGAATATTTTTTCCAAAAAAAAATTAAAAACCACTTTTTATATCTCGGACTTTGTTCGCCGCGGCGCAAATATAAATTGGGATATGTCGGAAGATTTTTAACGAAATGGTTTGAAATTCAGCATACATACTTGAAAACCTCTCCCGAAGACGATGGGATGATTAAAAATCGTTAATTTTGAATTCATTAAATACTAATTAATAAATACTAATTGCGCGTTCGAAATCGTGTTTTTCGAACTTCGAAAGAAAAAAGTCTGTTGCGAAGCTTCAGTCTCAGAAAACTTTCAGCGAGAAAGTTGTTCTGTATGGTTGAAAGAAGTTTTCTGGAAAATTTCAGATTTGTTTTTTTGAGATAGAGCGAGTTGAACACGCTGCGCGACCCCGTAATGTGTATCTACGCGCTAACATAGGCCAGCGCTACAAAAGTATGTAACAAAAGAAAATTGCGTACATTCCCGTTATTAAACATTTTATTCATAATGTTGGTCATCATATTTTGAACTCATTTACACATCACAAGAGACATTGAATGATAATTTATACAATACGTTAACTAATATAAATGCAATTCACAAAACAAAATATTATACTTTGCTTTTTAAAACGATTTAACAATTCATTGCACAATGTTGCACTTTTGACATGAATTTTTCATAAAATTAAAAATCACGGCATTGTTATTTACTTACAAAAAACTACTGCACAGAACACAAAAACAAAAAATCTACACAATCTTCCGAAGACATTTTTAATAAATAGACTTGTTTATTACATTTAAATACTTGTTAAAAATAAAGATTTAGAAGCACAGAAGTGACGTACGGCAGAAATAGACATGTATGATTTTCTAACACGATGGAACCGCCGATTGTTGCTATCGTGTTTTGTTTCTGCTAATTTCAATGGTATGTCGTGTGAATAACGTTTTACAGTCGAAGAATTGTTGCACATTATAGTCAACTGCAACTTTTTTTCGAATACAATTTAAAAATTGCTGTAAACATCATAAATATACGCAATTTTCTTTTGTTACATAGTTTCATAGCGCTGGCCTATGTCAGCGCGTAGATACAACAACTTTACTAGTCGAGGCAATGAAGCACTCAACCTCGGAATTTTTTTCACTAAGACGGATCGGAATGCGGTTTTTTGCATTCGCTTCCAAAAATTATTTGTAAAAAATGTATATACTTTGTATCTTATACAAACCGGAAATTGCATTGCTGCTGTCAAAAATGCATTCACAAAAATTCATTTTTTGAAGTCGCTTTAAGAAAATTAAATAACTTTGTTAATAAGACTCAGAATTGGCTCAAACCGGGTTCTAGGGGGTTTCCGGGGTCGCTGATCACGATTTTGATGTCAAATTGATCCACAGCCGACCTGGAGCTCAGGATCGCTGATGAACGTCATCTCCGTAGGACTCTCCCAAAATTCACGCGGGGAAGGAGAGAAACTCGGCGCCCGGGGGTTTTTTAGGTTGCTGAATTCAAATATGGCATCGGAGAACACCCCCCGGACACCTGGACGTGGACGTCATCCCCGAGAGTTTTCCTGACAAGATCGCAAAAAACAAACCGAAAATCGTTGTGTGGGCGTTTTTTGGGGCACTGAATCCAAATTTCACTTCGAAAACGACCCCCCGAACACCTGGTGCACCGGAACCTGGACGCGGACGTCATCTCCGAGGGCTTTCCAGACTCGATCGCTAAAGACAAACCGAAAATCGTTATGGGGCGTTTTTTGGGGCGCTGAATCCAAATTTCAGTCGAAAACGACCCCCCGAACACCTGGTGCACCGGAACCTGGACGCGGACGTCATCTCCGAGGGTTTTGCAGACACGATCGCTAAAGACAAACAGAAAAACGTTATGGGGCGTTTTTTGGGGCGCTGAATCCAAATTTCTCATCGAAAACGACCCCCCCCCCCCAACACCTGGTGCACCAGAACCTGGGCCTGAAAGTCATCTCCGGGTGTCACATTTGCAAAACATGAAATGAAATTCACATGAAGGGGTTTTTAGCTACCCTCCTCGAATCCAGCATCCGCGACCATACTCCAACTATCTAATGCACCGGAACCTTTATCTTGACATCGGTCATTCCCATGAATGTCAATCAAACCTGATGTTTTAATGTCTTAGTGGGCACCAGGCGAGAATTACACATCAACGAATGTGTCAAATTATGAGACGATTTTCGTTTAGTTTTTTACGATCGTGTCTGGAAAACCCTCGGAGATGACGTCCGCGTCCAGGTTCCGGTGCACCAGGTATTGGGGGGGGGGGTCGTTTTCGATGAGAAATTTGGATTCAGCGCCCCAAAAAACCCCCCATAACGATTTTCGGTTTGTCTTTAGCGATCGTGTCTGGAAAACCCTCGGAGATGACGTCCGCGTCCAGGTTCCGGTGCACCAGGTGTTCGGGGGGTCGTTTTCGACGTGAAATTTGTATTCAGTGCCCCAAAAAACGCCCCATAACGATTTTCGGTTTGTCTTTAGCGATCGTGTCTGGAAAACCCTCGGAGATGACGTCCGCGTCCAGGTTCCGGTGCACCAGGTGTTCGGGGGGTTGTTTTCGACGTGAAATTTGGATTCACCGCCCCAAAAAACGCCCCATAACGATTTTCGGTTTGTCTTTAGCGATCGTGTCTGGAAAACCCTCGGAGATGACGTCCGCGTCCAGGTTACGGTGCACCAGGTGTTCGGGGGGTCGTTTTCGAAGTGAAATTTGGATTCAGCGCCCCAAAAAACGCCCACACAACGATTTTCGGTTTGTTTTTTGCGATCTTGTCAGGAAAACTCTCGGGGATGACGTCCACGTCCAGGTTACGGCGCACCAGGTGTCCGGGGGGTGTTCACCGATACCATATTTGAATTCAGCAACCCAAAAAACCCCCGGGCGCCGAGTTTCTCTCCTTCCCCGCGTGAATTTTGGGAGAGTCCCACGGAGATGAGGTTCATCAGCGATCCTGAGCTCCAGGTCGGCTGTGGGTCAATTTGAACATCACAATCGTGATCAGCGACCCCGAAAGCCCCCGGGAACCCGGTTTGAGCCAATTCTGAGTCTTATTAACAAAGTTATTTACTTTTCTTAAAGCGACTCCAAAAAAGCATTTTTGTGAATGCATTTTTGACAGCAGCAATGCAATTTCCGGTTTGTATAAGATACAAAGTAGATACATGTTTTACAAATAATTTTTGGAAGCGAATGCAAAAAACCGCATTCCGATCCGTCTTAGTGCAAAAAATTCCGAGATTTTGGCTGTTTTAGTGCTTCATTGCCTCGACTATACGGCGTCACGCAGCGTGTTCAACTGGCTCTATCTCGAAAAGTATAATACCAACAAATCTGACATTTTCCAGGAAAATTCTTTCAACCATACAGAACAACTTTCTCGCTGAAAGTTTTCTGAGACTGAAACTTCGCCACAGACTTTTTTCTTTCGAAGTTCGAAAAACACGATTTCGAACGCGCAATTAGTATTTATTAATTAGTATTTAATGAATTCAAAATTAACGATTTTTAATCATCCCATCGTCTTCGGGAGAGTTTTTCAAGTAAGTGTGCTGAATTTCAAACCATTTCGTTAAAAATCTTCCGACATATCGCCATTTATATTTGCGCCGCGGCGAAAAAATTACGAGATATAAAAAGTGGTTTTTAATTTTTTTTGGAAAATATATTCACTTTACAAAAATATTTTATTTACAAAAAACATGCGAAATTTATGGATCTATCTATACGCTAGAATTAAATACTCAAATTCTGAAATTTGTTTTTCATGCCTTTCACTTTTGCCCCGACAACGGTTCTACGCTTTTCGAGCGCAAGTCCGGTTTTAGAATCCGACGCCTCAATTGATATTATAGTGTTTCTGTTTAATAATTTTTTTTTGTTTAGGTCATGTTATACAGGTCTAAAAAATGTGTTTTTTTTTGTCGTAAGTTCATGACACCCTGTGGAAAAATTGAAGCTCCAGATTTTGTTGTTGAGTTCTTGGTTATGAAGTTACATGTATTTCTAACATTTCGTTTTCTTATTCATCTCAACACCTCTTTTCTTGCAGGAGTTGTACATGTTTAAATAAAAAGCTGATAATTTTACAGTATTTCTTAAAAACGGATATTAACGAGTCGATATCAAATAATAAAGGCGGTTCCGTTATGGTTTGGGCAGGTATTTCTAGTGAAGCACATACTGACCTTGTATTTGTTAAAAATGGAGCTCTTAACGCTCATCGTTACAACACAGCACATAAAATAACCAGCAGTATTACTCGACGCTGACCTTGAAAATAATAATTTGACCTCGCTAACGTCAGTGGGGTGTAGAAGTCAGTGCCGGATTTGGAATAATATAAAAATATAGCAAAAATAAAGCACATTTTTTAAAAACATTTGTAATATACCGTACTTACCTTCTTGAATCAGCAGGAAATTTAAAAAAAAACTCTTGTTGCAAGAAGAGTAGCTCTTATTTGAACAATTTTTCACAGCACATAAACAACCCCGTTTTGGTTTATCCATTATGAATAAAAAAAAATAAATAAAAGAAAAAACACGCTTTCTTGTGAAATAAATTGGGTAGGAGTGTCTATGACTTAAAACTCAAGCAATACCACCGTATACAGACAAAGACGCAACAACAACTAAAATCTAAACCGAACCTGTTACTTACTGGCGGCATTAGAAGGCTTCTACGCCAAACACTGTCTTGCGCGAAAATATGCGCAGTTGGTTAATAATGAGGGAGTAATACTGCTGGTTATTTTATGTGCTGTGGTTACAACCCAACCCAACCTGCAAGACGCTGTTATTCCATTTGCCCTTTTAATTGGGGACCAATTTATACTAGGTAATGCATAATAACGCTAGACCCCATAGTTCACTGGTTGTAAGTGATTTTTTGGATGAAGTGGGAATTTAAAGACTGGAATGGCCCGCATGTAGTCCAGATCTAAACCCCGTGAAACATTTCTGGGATGAACTAAAAGGAGTTGTTCTTCGTCGACCTGTGCAACCAGATCTTTGCACGAGTTAAGGCTAGCACAGAGCGAGGAATATGAGGCAATTCCTTAAGAGAGAATAACCAATCTTATTCATTCATTGCATTGCAGCTAGAGGTGGACATGCACGGTATTAAAACTCAAAATAATATTCATTCCTTTATTATCTTTTTGTTAAGGTTTCAATAAAAAAAACGCTTTGAGAATGGGGATTTATATAAACATGTACAGCTCCTACAAAAAAGAGGTATCGAGATGAATAAAAAAAAACAAAATGTTAGAAATACATCAAATCAAATATGAATATATTATATATTACTAATAATATGTATCGTACATCACATTTATCAGTTCGTCAAACATATACATGTATTTGTATATGTATGAATTTAGACAAACAGAAAAACAGTTAACTGGGTCTACTCACTCAAGAATTCCGTTGTGGAGTAGTATGCTGCATTTATAAGGTTTTTTTAGCTTATTCTTAAATATATTTATTGACTGACTAGCCTTTATCTCAGGACTAAGTTTGTTATAAATCTTGATACCCATTGCCCTGGGTCCGTCCTGTGATAGCTTGAGACGGATATAAGGGACTGTTAAAACAGACATATTTCGCGTTTCATAGTTGTGAAAGTCTGAATTCTTTTTTAAATTAAAGAGATGTTCCCTGGTATATAGAGCAAGGTGGTAAATATATAGACTGGGTAGTGTTAAAAGTCTTAGTGCACGAAAAGCCGTCTACAGTGGTCTCTGAAGAGGAGACCCGCCATAATCCGAACTATCTTTTTTTGAATTACAAACACGTCGTCAAAACTAGTTGCCGCGCCCCAGAAGACGAGGCCATACGACAAACTAGCTTGTACGAGACTATAGTATGCCAGTTTAAGAACATCTATTGTGACAGTATACTTTAATTGTCTAATTAAAAAGCAATACTTGTAACTTTAACACCAACATGTAACTTTATAACCCAGAACTGAAAAAAATGGCGCTTCAATTTTTCCACAGGGTGTTGTGAACTTACTACAAAAAATAACATTTTTGTTTAGACCCGTATAATATGACCTAAACAAAAATAGTTTATTATTAAACAAATACACTATAATTACAATTAATTAATTCACAAACTGGTAAAAAATTTATAAAAATCGGATTAAAAATAAAATGTTATAAACCATCAAACATTAACCAGAATGTTGGGGTGGCAGTTTTTTTTGCCTGGGAGTTTATATAGAGAAATCTCTCTATATATAAAAATATAGAAAATGGGGCATTTTCTTCAGTTGATATAGGTAATATACATGTCAGAAAATGCAAAAGCTTTAATTAACAAGACCGTAAAATGACATAAAATAAAATAGTACGACTATTCTTTTTGATTCTAGTCTGGGTGTCCTCCTGATATATATATATATATATATATATATATATATATATATATATATATATATATATATATATATATATATATATATATTAGGGTCGTCCTTATTTTGGAAAAGTCTCGATTTTTTTTGAGTGCTCCCACTAAATCAAAAGGAGAGGCCGAAAAAATAATTATGACGCAAAAAAAAGTCGAAAAAAAAAATATAAACCGTCCCCCACGCAGGTTGAATTTGTAATGGGATTTAACATGGGTTTTCCGGTTTTTAGGTTAAACCAAGCGTTGCGCACTTGATTTCCATCGGTTCAAGGTGAAACTTGGTATCCTTAGGTTTTCGATACCGCTGAATCCAAATATCATGTCAAAAACCGGTTTTGACTCATGACAGCTGTCAAAAAAGCGGTCAATAAAAAGTCATTTTTTGATTATTCAAAATTGTACGGTTTTTTTATGAGTCAAAACCGGTTTTTGACATAATATTTGGATTCAGCGGTATCGAAAACCTAAGGATACCCAGTTTCACCTTGAACCAATGAAAATCAAGTGCGCAACGCTTGGTTTAACCTAAAAACCTGAAAACCCATGTTAAATCCCATTACAAATTCAACCTGCGGGGGGGGGGGGGGACGGTTTATTTTTTTTTTTCGACTTTTTTTTGCGTCATAATTATTTTTTAGGCCTCTACTTTTGATTTAGTGGGAGCACTCAGAAAAATCGGGACTTTTCCAAAATAAGGACCACCCTAATATATATATATATATATATATATATATATATATATATATATATATATATATATATATATATATATATATATATATATATATATATATATATATATATATATATATATATACAGGGTGTCTGGAAAAGGTCTGTATAAAATGCTACCACGTATTCGTGAGACTAAAATAAGACGATTTAACCCAACTTACCTATATCCAAAAGTGTTTCGTTAGGGAGATACAGAGCCCCAAAGGGGTACTTAACGATTTACTTTTTTGGCTCTAACTTTTGAACCGACTTGTATAATTTAATGAAATTTTAATATTTTATGTTGGCCATAAAGACCCATAAAACCATACTACAGTAGATGTTTGACGTCGTCAGGGAAGTCAGGAACGGGCTTGCCACCACACTCGTTGGGCCAAATTTTTGACAGGTATCATTTTACAGAGCTGAAAACTGAGTTTTTAAATACTTTGGTCATTCCTCTTTAAAAAAGGTACACTACATTTGTTTCGATAAAATTAGCCGTTTTCGAAAAAATTAAGGTTTTGTATAACACGTTATTGAAATAATACTACAATAAAACACCAGTCGTTTTTATTTCGTTAACAATGTGTTATTGACAGGTAAAAGTTAAATCATAAAAAGTACTTAAAACTGAATATTTTTGATATTTCAGAAATCGCTTAAACAGAAAAATGTTCAAAATGTGAAAGCTCTCCTTATTTTTGTTTAGTTGAGCAGATTTTCGAAGTGGGCGCCCTGTACCTCTATACATTTTCCTATCCGACGGATGTTTTGTTGTACTTGAAACAACATTCCAGGATTGTCTCGAATTTCGTTGCAATGGTGTGTTATTCTTTCTATCAGGTTTTCCCTGGTGTGAACTGGCGTTGAATATACATACAAGCCTTTTTAAATTTCCCCACAAGAAGAAATCTAAAGGAGTCATGTCGGGCGACCTCGGTGGCCATACAATAGGCCCACCTCGACCTATCCATCTATCAAAAAAAGTACTTGATAAGTGCTGACGAACTAAATTGCTAAAATGGGGCAGTGCACCGTCGTGCATAAACCACATTTCTAAGGGCACATTTTCTAATAAACCGTTTAAGTTTTATTGCAAGAATTGCAAATAGATGGCACCATTTAATCTGTCTTCAATAAAGAACGGTCCAATGAGATGATTCCCAATAATCCCCGCCCACACGTTAACCATAAATCTTTGTTGATGCTTTGCCTGTTCTATTGCATGGGGATTTTCTTCATGCCAGATATGCAAATTATGGCAATTTATTACACCGTCTCGGGTGAAACCGGCTTCGTCCGTGAACAAAACAATACTAGTAAAATTTGGATTTTGCCTAAATCGTTGAGAAAACCAATTTGCGTAATTGACTCTTGCAGGATAATCAGCGGGAGACATGGCATGTACCTTTTGGACGTGATACGGATGTAGCAGTTGTTCTCGAAGGGTCTCATGAACAACCCACTTTGTTCCATGAACTTGAACCGACAGCTTTCTTACACTATTAGAGGGATTTTCAGCAATCTCATCCAGAATTTCCTCCTCTAACTGAGAGTGTCTTGCTCTTCTTGGAGGCCCTTCTCCACCACGGCGCGGCAAAAAACTTCCTAAAATAGATTAGCAAAAGATTCGATATTTTTAGCATTTTTTTTATTTCACTTGACTTTTTACCTGTTTCTCTTAAGCTACGATCCACCCTTTCAAAAGTTCTTCGGTGCGGTAAACGTCGATTTGGAAATGTACCAGAATAAATTCTTCTTGCCTCCACACAATTGCCAAGTGCTTGTCCATAAATTAGATGCATGTCAGCATATTCGCTATATTCCATTACTTAATTCTTGTATAATCAGTCAGACAATTTTGAAAAGTGTTGTCAATAACTCATTGTTAACGAAATAAAAACGACTGATGTTTTATTGTAGTATTCTGATAAAATTATTTCAATAACGTGTTATACAAAAACTTAATTTTTTCGAAAACCGCTAATTTTATCGAAACAAATGTAGAGTACCTTTTTCAAAGAGGAATGACCAAAGTATTAAAAAAATCAGTTTTCAGCTATGTAAAATGAAACCTGTAAAAAATTTGGCCCAACGAGTGTGGTGGCAAGTCCGTTCCTGACTTCTCTGACGATGTCAAACATCTGCTGTAGTATGGGTTTATGAGTCTTTATGGCCAACGTAAAATATTAAAATTTCATTAAATTATACAAGTCGGTTCAAAAGTTAGAGCCAAAAAAGTAAATCGTTAAGTACCCCTTTGGGGCTCTGTATCTCCCTAACGAAACACTTTGGGATATAGGTAAGTTGGGTTAAATCGTCTTATTTTAGTCTCACGAATACGTGGTAGCATTTTGTACAGACCTTTTCCAGACAGTTTCTTGTAATTATTTACAGATTTGAAGAGTGCCTAGGACCGCTAACACCCACAGATTCGTACGAGTAGTTCCTGAAACTGAAGACTGACAAATGTACAAAAGTGCCAGATGAAAATGTCATGTATTCTTTAAAGCCTCCCAAACATTTTTTTTTAACAAGATTAACTTACTTTAATAACTTTGTTTTTTTATATAATCCCTTTTAATACTTTTTCTCATATTCTCTCATTTTCTCTAATGTATGGTTCTTGCATATTCTTAGACATGCTGTTCTTATAAAAAACCGAATACTCCCATCAAATCATTTATTTTTGTAAATGCATTATACAGCTGTTCAACAAAATACAAACATTTTACGATAAAATAATGTTTTTATTCTACTTTATAAGATTAGTATAAATATGAGGCAGAAGCTAGCGGCCGCAGCGATATTAAACGTACACAGGTTTTATGTTTCCCAAATAAGACCTAACCTAGAGTACTGCTTCCACATTTAGAAAGCTTCGACGGCATCCTTGATTGTATCTAAAAGAGAGTCATTCGACGTATCAGTGACCCAGTCCTCAAGGGAAGGCTCCCTTCTCTCGCTCATCGCAGCGCTGTTGGGGATCTGTACCTTTTTTACAGATATTTCCACGGATTTTGCTTGAAAGAACTAGACTCTGTCATTTCCTCCTTGACTATTTCTAATAAAACAACACTGCGTTACCTATGCAGCCCTTTACTGTCTAGCTACAAAAACCTATGACATCCCACTTCTCTCACGCATTCACACCTAGGGTCTCCAGATTATAGAACAAATTGCCCGCAGATGTTTTCCCTTTCCCTCCAATCCTTAAATCCTGTGTCGATAGGTTACATTTTCCTTCTCGTCAGACTCCCACGATTCGTTAGTAGAATACTTAGGCCTGTGTTGACAGTCCAGTGTGACTCGTAGAATGGCCTTAAGTCAAACAGCATACAGGGCAGACCAAAAAATATAAAAATCGTCCAGGAGTCCTTATTTCGAAAAATACAAAACAACGTTATTAAGAAAAGGTGTTTAAAATTAAAAGATATTTCCAATGCCTCCTATATATATTTTTTTTGATAAATTTTAAATTATCCCCGTATGATTTTTTTATATTTAGCTAGAATAAACTCAAAACTCAAAAAAAGCTTTATTGTCCAAGACGCATGTAACATTTTCAAATTAACCACACTTAAATCATTTCTGCATAACTTTCATCAAGTTTGTAAAATTTACTTACTTATATTTATATTTCTACTCAAAAAAAATATATTTTTTTTTGAATAGGTTTGTATTTAATTCTAAACAACTTTTCTTAATAACGTTTTTCTGTGTTTTCGCAATAGGTTCGGTTTTTGACTAGTGTCATTTCTTTTATGCACAGGTGTGTTCGATTGACAAAATCGGATTGATCCGGATCAGTTGACGAACTTTAAGGAACTACTTAATTACTAAGATGAAATTATTATAAAGATACGTAACGCAAATACCCAAAGCAAAGCATAGGAATTGTTTGTCCCATACTATAAACAAAAATCCGGAGAGGTGGGGCAAGGAGTCAACGTTGTTTATAAATATACGCCAGTGGCAGCCTGAACATGTTTAATAATAAAAAACAAATAGATTGTGTTCAAAACAAGAAAATTATTTATCTTTATGATTAACTTGCTGAAAAATGAGCGGTTTAGGGTTAATTTTTTTGAAGTTTTTTTCATCGTTGTTCAAATCTCACTTGGGTAAGTGAACTTTTTTTGATAAAAACTAACCCAGTTTTTTTAAATCATTTTTGCTATGCCTAACATTTCTCTATCATTAAGAAATGTGGAAAACCAGCGGCGACATAGAGGTTAACCGAGACGAAAAGCGAAGAGATCTAGACACAGGTACGGTGAACAACGCAAATATTCTCGAGTCACGGCAACCAAAGCGCCGTGGGAGACCGCATCCACCATCTAGTAGAAGTTTATTATGAAAATTTAATTAGAAGTAGCTTATGATAAGGGCGGTTTTTGAGATATTTTTGGCCCTTCCTCACTCTGACAAATTTATAATCTTTCACAATTACATATTTATTTTGCCTTTAAACCCCCTTTAATAGTCTACACAACCTGCCCTAGGATAAATTATACAAAGTATTATAGGAAAGGTGATGGTGTTTGCTTATTTTTCAAGAATATGTGTAGCTTAAAATGAAACAAAAATATTCGGGATCATCAAGAGCTTAACGTGCAATATAAAATTTATATAGCTTAAAATTAGCACATCTAGACCAATTTCCCATATTTTAATACAGAATTACTCCCTTCCTTAGAGTATAATGTCAATGAAAGCAGCTATACATAAAAAAAAGAAATTATTCCATTATTTCTAAAAATGACCATACTAAAGGTATATTTTTACTTGTGCGTCTGGCGGTAGCGTCCGGCGGTAACCGCTAGCGGTAGCGTACTGCTTTACTATATTTTATATGGCGCTATTTTCATTTATGCGTCTGAGCCGCGCGGCCCGACGTCCGAACGCGCGCGTCCCTGTCTCGACTGCTCATAGTAGCAGTCTAGCCGCCGACGGTCGCGCGATCGGTACAGTTTAGGTAATTGTTTTAAGTCTGTAAACGTATTTTTCGGTGTTCACTGCTTTTTTTTACATCATGGCTCCACAATTTACTGCAAATGAAGACGAATTACTAATTAAAGAAGTTAGAAGGTATCCCGCCCTTTTTGATGCTCGTCTTGCTTTAAAAATGGGATCAACTTTTTGACGCTTTTTTCTCTGTAAAGCCAGTTCCTCTTCTTCTTCGTCATCTTTAATTAAGAGTACAGCAGCGAGTTCTTTTTTATCCATCTACTGTACGAGATACTGCACTTAACTGTCGTTTCTAAACAAGCGCCAAAATGCCAACGCTTTTAGCAAAAACACACAGGCGCGACCGTCAGTCGTTACCGCCGGATGTTACCGTCGGACGCTGCCGCCAGACGCATTCAGCGAAACCATACCTTTTTAGGTGGTCATATGGCTTTACAGTATAAATAATTGTCACAAGAAAAACTGTCGTAGTTACAGAAAAATAAATTAAATTTGTTACACTTTCTATGGTTTATTATCAGTAGGCACTTTTTTTACATATCACTGGTTACTTACATTATAAAATAAGTTGCAAAGAAGAAATTATTCCTAGTGTAACCCTCCTCAAAAATATTCTATTTATGACTACATCCTACATACACTGTGTCCTACATGTAAATACGTAAATATATCATTGATCATTCTAATTTCATTAATTTGATGGTTCTTTTTCTTCACAGCTGTGATATGAACTGCTGAAAACCTGAGTGAATTCTGTAGCTATGAAAACTTGTGGGTGTTAATGTACTGGATAACCAGTCATGGATAACGGTGCCTAAAAATTAAAAAAAAATGATTCTCTTTGTTAATGTCGGTAATTAATTTGAAAATATAAAACAGTGCTTAGAAGTGTTTAGAAAATAGTTTGCACACTTTTGTAATTTCACTCAATTTGAAGCCTACAAAATAGCTTTTGATAAATTTACAGTCATTCTGCAACGTTATTAGCTCTGGTTTTAAAGATTATTGTTCTGTAAAATACTGTTTTTACTTATTCAATACATGAGTGAAACTTTAACATTTCTCTATTAATTGTTTAACAATCAAATTTAGTAAAAAATATTGGCATAAATTTGTCACAGTGACACTTCACTGAATATTTCTTTAGCTATTTGCATACCCAACAGGATATTTCATTGAAGTTATAGAAAAATAATAACAAATTGGTTAGAAGAACTCGCATTTAACCCCTTACAGGTTCCATTACTAAGGCTACGGAGTCAGTTCAGTCATATATTGTGCCAATACATAAATTATTGTGGAAAACATAAATACTTAGCAAACAAGTAATGCCCCTATTTTACAGAAATAAAACAAAGGTGTATATTTCGCATGAACAATACTTACAAATACGTACTTCAACTTAACAGGAACCGCAGTTTCAGGATTCCTATTCCAGATTTTCTTCAGGTAAAATCTATGCTCTGACTACAGGTCTATATTTTCACATTTTATTTTAAGTGACTGAATGAATAACGGCTTCCCTTATTAGGATATCTAAAAAGTAATGTAATATTTATAGTATAACTAAATACCTTGTGACAAATCCGAAAAAGTGCAATAGCTATCCCTCCAAAAGGTGAAACCAACAGCTTTTTAAATTTTTTTTTCATGGTGAAAACTATGTTTGGTATTTAGCCAGCTTCCCTTGTGCAAGAAACGCCAAACTTACCTTGGAATGATGGTACTCCACCTTTTGTGTCACATTTGGGACAAACTATACATTTAATAATCATTATATAACAGAAACACGATATGTGAAGGTTTTAAAACACTTGAAAAGTGCAAAAAACGATGGCGAAAAACACCGCCGAGTGAGACAACAAGAACAAATAAATGACAACAAATGACATGAATGACATGTGTCTAGCGAAACCACGAACAAAGGACGTTAGGACTATTCTATTATAACCCAAGGATTACTTCAGACATCAGCTGAGGAGTTGCAAATCTAGGAGTTGCAAATAAAAAAGAATAACCGTATCCGTTGATCTTGGAGTTCACTTGATTACCGGCTTTGGGTTTATCGTTTCGTGGAGGACCGTCTCTCGTCTGGACGATTATTTTGTCTGTGTTACTTGTCTTGATATTAATTAAATCAAGAATGGCAGTGCAAAGAGATAAAATAGCATTGGAGTGACATAAAGTGATCCTGATTGATCCAATTTTTGTCAATCAAACATGCCTCAGGATCACAAAATGTTTCAAGTGAACCCTTCTTACCATTTGAAATCAGCTGTTTGCAGCAGTGGCAACGTTGGTTCTTCAGTGTGACGGCCGCTTTATTTGGTTAGCTGTTGTCGTAAAGTTTGTTTATATTGATTATCGTCGATTATATCGTATTCTGTTAATAATCCTTTTTATTAAACAGTAGGAAATGTTAAAAAACTACCCTACAGATATTATATTGTGCCAGTGTAAAAAATTTCCCAGCAAAAGGCTTGGAAAACTACATTTTCGCGTGTCCAAAAGAGCCGGTGTTGGAAGAAAGTACGTAGTGCAAAATTAATTAAAAATTTTACATAAAGCGGTATCTATAAAGGTCAGTATCGCCAAATTCAAGTAAGCATATGTGACTGTAAATTTATTTTCATAGTATAATAAATAATAAGTGTTGGTAACGAAATTCTGAAGGAAAAAAAGCAGCAATCTAAGGGCATCAACTTCCAGCAAATTATCCGATTTTCTTTGCACCTACTCCGTTTTGGTCATTTTTAAACATTTTTTTAATCAAATAAAAGGTTTTCTATCAACTAAATGTCCTAATCTTCGGGAAACAATCAAGAAAATGAAATAATACTGGAATTTAAATTACACTACCAATTATAAAATGTTTACCGAATGGGAATGTGACGTCACAACCAATAGGATCGCGTTTTAGACGAGACGAGACTTTTCATGAAAATTCGTAAAGTAAAATCTTTTTTTTTTTGCTAATAAAACCCAAAATAAATGGATACCAACAACCGCCATAATCATTTAATGTATGTAGAGAATACAATATATTTCGGGTTGATATGAATTTCATGCATATTCCCTATTGAATATCTTACTCAGAAATGCTGGATACATTTTTAGCGATAAACTCGAAAATTTGCCATTAAATTTTTGCCAAAAAATATATTTTCAACCAGATGGTTGTCCAGCACATAGCGCTTGCGAGGTAATAGAATGGCTTCACCGCAGATTTGGTCCAAGGTGAATTGGCAGAAACGGCCCAATTCTGTGGCGCCCAAGGAGCCCCGACTTAACGTTGGCCAACATGTTTTTATGGGGCCGTTTAAAACAAATTGTTTATGCCATTTGAATACCAAATAATACTGATGCGCTAAAAGGTAGAATTACTCAGGCTGTTCGTTCAATATCCCAGGAAGAAATCAGAACATCCTTCAGATATCTAAGGAAGCAATTAGAAAAATGTGTTGTATATGGGGGGAGTTTTTGAATTTTGATATCTTTATTGTATTGCTTAGTTTGTATCATAATATTTTAAGTTTAATTAAATGTTCGTATTATTTAAAAATTGCACTTGAATAAGAAGTATTTTGAATTAAACAATTACTTCATTTAATAAAGACATTGACAAACATGTCCATATGTGTATTATTGTTTAATATGTATAGACTAGTACTCTGGTTGAAGGTGTGGGAGAGAATAGTTGGGACTTTTAAAAAATAATGTGACAAAAATCGTTAATTTTAATATTTAATTTTTTAATGAAATCTGGTACTTCGGCAAATGGTTTAATTTAAAACATATTTCATATTTGTTCTTTTGGTAGAAAAGGATAAACAACGTATGTTTACTCTTACGCAAAATAACGTTTTCGTATTTTTTATGCTCCCTGTATAAAAAAAATTTCATAAGGTGAATCGTATTTATTTTACAAGAAAAACCTTTTATTAGGAGTGGCATTTTTACGTATATTGCAAAATTTGGTCCATTTGTCTTCTAAACCCCATCATTGGACATACTGTAAATTTATCAAGAAATGTTAACACTAAAATATTTGTTTGGTTTTTTAGTTTGTATTTGAAAAAAAATTAGTAGTAGGTATAAATATTTAAAAAAATAGGTGTGAAAAAAGTGGGGGTCCCAAAAATTATTAAGCGTAGGCCCCATAAATCGTAGATCCGCCACTTCATTTCCGTCGAAAACTATATTTTTACTGGCTCAGTTTTATTCACCAAAGAAAATTTACTGGTCTTTTCTTTTACTCTAGTAGAACAATAATGAAACAGTTGTTCCCTTTATTTAAATAATAGAAAACAGCATCTAGTTGGCAGTTATTGTTACAATAAGGTTTTAAATGCCAGAGAATGTGTGTCACCATCACTTGGTACGAAAATCAATAATACAAAAAATCAATGTTTTTCAAAAAATAAATGCATTTTTAGGTATTTTTTGGAGCTTGTCTGGCATAACTGGCAACAATCTTCCCTGTAGCCAAGTCCCGCAATCAGTCTCACAGCATTTCTCTGCAGTCCAAAAATTCTCTGAGCAGCATGCCCCCACGCAAGTATTGCATACGACAAGCATCCATGAAACAAACTGAAATAGGCCGTTCACAAAGTTGCCCGGACAATACAACCAGCAAGGCTACGCATCATAAACAAGGTGCTACTCAATTTTTTAGCGTCCGACTCGACCTGTGCATCCCAAAGCAAGCCCGAATCAAGATGTACTCCCAAAAACTCTACCCCTTCTGCCCCAGCGTTGACTGCGCCGATGTCCCGCAATGAAAACACCATTCTGCTAGTTTTGTTCGTATTAAGAAGCAGCCGATTAACATTAAACCATTCTTCTGCTTTCTCTTGCAATATGATGGACTTACCCATTGCATCTTCCAGTGTCTCAGCAGCTATAGAGACGGTGGTGTCATCTGCAAAGAGTGTGAACGCATCCACCATTGGAAAGTTTATAGATCAAAAACAAAATGGGTCCTAGGACGGATCCTTAAGAGACACCATAGGTGATCACCTTCCTTGTAGATGTCAAAGCACCCACCCTGACTGCCTGAGTTCGTTCCGACAGATATGATTGCAGAATGTTCACACTGTCCGGGCTGAAATGATATGCCTGTAGTTTGCGTAGAAGAATATCATGCGAGACACAGTCAAATGCCTTGCTCAAATCGCAGAACAATGAGGTCGTAAATTCCCGGTCATCAAAAGAGGCAAGAATGTAGGACACCAAGTCCACAATAATCAGGGTAGTGCTCTTACTCTTTCGAAAACCAAATTGACAAGCTGTAAAAAGGTCGTTGACACCGAAATACTCCACCATCTGGAGGGCCATGCATTTCTCAAAGACCTTAGACAGCAGAGGCAACAAAGAGATGGGTCTATAGTTTTCGGGTAAATATGGATCACCCCTCTTAAAGATTGGCGTATCCAGCGCCTCCTTCAACGTGGCCGGGAATATGTTATTACGTAAACAGTTATTTATTAGTTTAGTAAAGATAAGAAGAACATTTACAAAATTAACTTACTTTCTAAGCAAAATGTTATACTTAAAATATGCTTAATGTCAGTTGTATAATTATTTAAGTAGTTATTCCTTACTTCCTACAAACTAACAGTTTACATACTAATCATAGTATAAAATCGTAAACACAAGATACTCTCAATGGCTGTGATGCGCGGTAAAAGACATTATAAACAACAGAAATCCTAAAGTAGAGAAAAGAAAGAAAAGTCCGGCAAAGACAGAGGCTAGTGGTCGCGGGCCAGAAATTTCACAACACAGTAAAAAGCCCGATCGAGGAGAAACAGTCTAGCCCCGTTAGTGAACTTATCACATCGTAAAGCTCGGAGCTCGGCCGGCAGCGCGTTGTAGAATCTGGTACAGTTAGACTTTGGGGAACACTTATACATAAATGTTGTCACGGTTTTTTTCACAAAAATAAAATATATTATATAGTAATATATAATACATAGTACTCTTGAACGTTCCAGCGACCTCAGCTGTTCATCGGTGAGCACTAGGTTATGAGTTAGTAGTGTGGTTCACTTTTCTAACAAGGCGCCACCCAGTCTGTATAATTTGCTTTAAGTGAAGAAGAATCCCCAGACTGGGAGATGAACTTTTAGAAAAGAAGATGTTAAAATGAAAAGCAGATTACCACTGACTAAATTTAATAAGTATACTAGTACTTATTTAATTGGAAAAAAAATAATTTTTTTTATCTAAGACATCCCACGTAGACTTCAAGCCTAAGTACTAACGTACCGTGGGTGTCTTGAACACTAATTAAAAAAATAACGTTTCTGATCGCAGAAGTTCAATTTTTAAATACCCCCACCCCAACTTAATTACGCATTCGCATGGTTGATTGATCAACCAAACTGACACGCACAAAAAAATATAAGATTAATAAATCAGAAAAGTTTTACAGAGGAGAATAATTTATGAAATTTATATCATTTTAAATTAGGTATTAGTACGCATAAAAATTATAAAAATAAATATTTAAAGCATGGCAGATCATATTTGACTGATGTTAATTCATACAAATACATGGAATATACTGGCCTTTGCTATCAGCATATTTCTTTGGCAGGAAAAGATGCATAAAATGGTGGTCCGGAATTTCTCAGGAACTAACCATGAAACACGTATTATTCAGGCAGGAAACATAAGTAGGTAGGAGGAAAAATGTACTGGAACATTGTACACCAGTGTGTACCCCAAAGAAAAAACTCTAGAGAATAGCAATAAAAGAGCAATAAGTAATGGCATATTATACGTTGTTGAAGGTATCTTACCTCAAAGTTTTAAGAGGAGCATAAGACTGTGTTATTTGGATTGTTTAAATTATTCAAAATTTTCTGAAATATGTTCTAATATGTTAGTCTTGCTTCGTTAAGCATTTCCGTTTGTACTTTATACTTAAATGTTTATTTGTAATTTTAATATTTTAATTAGCTATTTAGGAAATTTTAACATTGTCTCATTATTTAGTTGTAGCATAAAATCTTGACGTCTGAAAGTACTTTTGTATGCACTATCATTAATAAATATTTGTATGTGTATTTGTAAAGATATTTTGAGAGTTTTTGAATCAAAATAGGCATTTCTTGACGAAAATATAGGAACTTGAAGGTAGATAAAGGCATATTCTAATGAAAGAACTGAAATAAGAAACGAATTTTCAAAAGGTGATCATGAAAAAACTTGATTACAATTAACATACCTGAATGAGGAATGAAGGCATGGAGGAATACGACTAATATAAACTCTTCACAATTCAGCGTCAGCACAGTGTCCAAAAAAACTGTTAACAAGGTAATAGAAACTCTTAAGACGGGAAAGAACCATTCTATAATAAAACACTTTAGATACAAAAGCCCAATCTGGGTTAAGGGATGGTTTTCGTGTGTAAAACACCACACTCGACACACGGACTTCCAGGAAGTGTTTCTCTTAGCACCAGGAAAAAAGCCTCTTTTTGAAGATCCCGCTCAGAATGCTCTGAAATGGTACCTTGATGTTGATTTATTCCAAGTTAAAAAAGGATAGGATTCAAAACTACATTGTATATGCATATTAACATAAACACTCAAATTTCATACCAAAGAAGAGATACGCAAACTCCATTATATTGATTTTTCACGATATTTTTAGCATCTAAATCATTTCAGAACTATGGTACTACGTTATATATATTCCTGGCGAATGCGCTAGATAACTAGACGGTACCCATGTATTAACTTTGTTTTAAATTAATGTGATAATTTATAATTAAATTTACATAACGTTCTAGCGAAACCCTACAATGTTCTGTGGCGGGGGATAAGTAGGGTATGATTCTCTCTTGTCTCATACTTACTCCCCGATCTGAAACTCTCGAAAAGAGTACTGTTTCTGTTGACAAACACCACACATCTGAAAATATATATACAGGGAAACGTTAGCATTTTTTTCAAGACAAACAGATTTCTGCAGCTCTCTAGAGGTTTAAGCCCAAATATTAGTCTCAAAATCCTCTTCTGACATATAAAAACTCGGTCTCGCGTTCCACCCCCTCCCCAGGACACTACGCCGTTGGAATGTAGCTAAACGCCCGCGAATAATACACAGCCAGAATGCCAGACTCGTCTAATGTATTTTTTAAGTTTAAAATAGCAAAGTATGCGGAGTTCAGTTTAGAGCAAACGGAGGATACATGATCCTCAAAAGACAGTATAGAATCCAATGTGGTTCCCAGAAACTTTGCGCGCTCCGAAAAAACTGCGTTTAATTCAGAACCAAAAGTGTCAGGAATTGGCCTTCGATTGTACCATCGTGCCCATAAAAAGAAACTAGGATAGCAAAATCACAAAACTGGGAAAGGAAATACATATCTCCTAGACTTTAAAAGGTGCCCTCCAGCTGGAAAGGTAAAAACACCTAACTTTTAAAAAGTAACCTAGGTTACATAATTTAACGTTTTGTATTTTGCGATACGAGGTGGCATCAAAATATTTATATTTCTTGTTGTCTAAATTTGAGGGACAGTTTATATGGAGAAACTAAATTTATTGGGCATTTTTTCATTCAGAAAAAAAAGCAAATATTTTATTTAAAGTATATTTAACATCACCTGAAAAGGAAAAATAAAACCAAATAAAATAAATTCAATAAAAGATAAAAAAATACAAACACAAAATTTGTCAAAGCAACACAAAATTTTTAATATTTGGTCATAGAACCATTTCTGTTTAAGTATGTCGCCGTTGCGACATACTTAAAACTAGATTTTTGGATAATTCGCCCGTTACTTCATCCCAAGCTTGACTTATCCTGTAGCGTAATTCATCCCTGTTTCTTGGTCGAAAATCATGTTTATATATGGATTTGACCAATTTACCCCCAATGTTTTCAATCGGGTTCAAATCGGGATTCTTCGAAAGCCAGGGAAGAACTGCTATATTATTTTCTTGGAGAAAATTTTGCACAATGCGTGCTGTGTGTATTGGAGCATTATCATGCTGAAATGTAAAATTTTGACCATATACAGCGTTTATCGATGGTATCATCACTTCATTTAGTATATTAACGTATACGGCGGTGTTAGTCTTCCTTCCACGATTTGGCAAACTCCTGGGCCTCTAGCGCTAATCCAACCGCAAACATTTATATAGAACCGCCCACTTTCGTTGGTTTTGTGGGTGTATATCTCATCATACCGCATGCCGGAAGGCCTATAAACCCGAATTCTCCCATTATTACATGATTGAAAAGTTTTCTCATCAGAAAATATAACTGTTTCCCAGAAATTATTCTGATTTAAATATTCATGTGCAAATTCTAACCAGCCCTATTTATTTCTTTCCGTTAAAAATACTGTATTAGCAGCACAACGACTTCGTATATCGGAATTTCGAACCCTGTCTATAGCAGTATTTGCAGAACCTGGAAAGTTCGTCCCTTCTTTCGCCTTTATTGCAGCTTCGAATGGATGCTTCCTTAGATAATAATTAAGCAGTCTTCTGTCTTGATCTTCAGTAGAAATTTTAGGGGGATCTGAACCTGCTTTTCTAATAATAGTCCCATGCCGTGCTATTCTTTGTTTTGCCAACAGCACGGTATTCTTGTTTACTTCCAGTTCGTCTGCAATATCCCTAATAAAAGCACCATCTCGCAACCGACTGTAAATAATAGCCTTTTGCTGGCGGGTTAATTGTGGCATATTTTTAAAGACAAATGTGCTTGACAAGTTAATGATAGTGACAATCTATATTGACATGTAAAATTGTTATATGAAGTTATATATGAGAGAAGAATATCGGCTATGCGGACTGTGGAAGTGTGTATTACAATATTACCTGGGTAATACTATAAGCCCTAGATAGCACTCGGTGAGATTTGAGATCCGTTGGATCGGCCATGGCTGCTGGCTGGTTTGGTAGTAATTAATATGTGATGTTTTTAATTCTGAGCGCCACTGTTTTTTTTTAGTGTATTGTTTACAGGGGTAAAAACAGAAACCTTTTAAAAATAGCTCCACTAACGTTCCTGAATATCGCACAAAAAGATCTGGGTCCCACACAAATAAACTTTTATTATATTAATAATAATTTGACCCACTTTTTACAAATTTTGTACATTACTTTCATTTTTTACATATTTACAGTTTAAGATTTCCAAAAATGATTCATGGTAAATTGGTCTGTACTATTTGATAGAAACTTTAGGTAAATTGTAATAAATACTAACCGCTAGTCGAGATTCATGAATTCGATTAGGGCGCACATTAATTTAGCTAACATAGTAAATTGTGATCGCAACCAATTTGTCATTACATAATTAATGAAAGAAATTTTACTATGATTACCAGATAAAATTGTGAAATTAAATATTTAAACAATTATAAATAAAAAGGAACAAACTGGCCTTAATGTTGTTTTTTCTCGATCTTGGCTTCAAAGCCCCACCATACTGCCTCTTCTTAAAATGGTCTAAAAGGGGTTTATCCCTAGGGTCAATCTTAACGGCGTTTTAAAAGGGGTTAATACCACAGGTGGTGAATCTCACAGGTGGTGAACCAAACAGGTTGTGAATTCAAGATGTGCTATCCTGAAGGAGAACTAAAGGGATTGAAACTCACAGGCGGTTCATCCCAAAGGTGATCTATCCCGACGGTGAACTCTAAAATGAATTTACACCCTATAATGTCACACGACAAAAGCTATGGTACGGAGGACTTAGATAGAGAACTTACCTCTAGTTATGAGGGAACCATAAAAATTACAAATCCATACTGGACTTCTAAAGTGCCATTAATAGCCAATAAAAATACTTTTCCAACCATAATAATACTTTCAAACTAAAAGAAATGAAACATATTCTTAACACATGGTTTCTACAAAATGACGTTTTACTACTTACAGAAAATCAAAAAACATCCTCAAAGGCATACAGCGACGTTTCTTTTTCTATAAAAGACCATTCAGGAAACAAATAGAATCGCACAATATCTATAATTCTCAAAAACTGCCAAAAATAGTGCTGAAGAATGCCTCCCTGAAATGGGTCTCGTCTACCTGTTTCTTCGCAGATTCGAAACGACAAAAGACCTATTTTCTTTGTCCTTTCCTATATTTATAATCTCTGTTCTAAAAAACCACATTCTTGAAAACAAAAACCGGCTTCCTCTCCACGTCGTGGCTAACCTCAATTCGATCGCCCAGCCAAGATATGTTCTGACAGAATAGTCGGGTTCGTTCCTTATCAAAATATTCTCTGCGGAATGGCGAATTGATGAGATAACATTTAGCGAACTCTCAAAACTACCTATTGATAATGAAGCCAAAAATCATTTTATACCGAGGTGCAATTCTTAAGAAAGTAGAAAGCTATTCAATTTGTTATAAAGACAGACTAAGAAAGTTTTAAAGGACTTAAATGAGAAGGTTTACATAAATAATAACCGTAGTAGCATTTTTCCTTATGGAGAAATATGCGCAAAATAAAAATGCTACACTACCTCTCTCCTAGAGAAAAAAAATAGACTATCTTGATAGGCTATTTTCTTAAAGAAAACACATTTTTTTTTTAAAATCCTGAGAAATTAAACAGAAATAAGAATTTTTAATTCGATAGTAACATTCAGTCTAACAACGCTATTTGTCACTTTTCTTGGGTTGATAACTACCGCGTATCAGACGCCATAAATGGGGACACTATCGGTAGGACAAAATCGGGGAATCTCACATATCGGTAGGGACTTCCAGGAAAAGGACAAAAGCTTAGCAAGACTAAGTTAAATGATAAACGTGACTTAAAATTTTAAAACAAATTATTAAACTGTTTAAGTTCGACCGCAGACTTAGAAGAGACTGTAAAATGTTGATATTTATAAAACTGAAAAGTATAAAAAAAATTATATTTAGAAAATTTTTATAAGGTATACAACAAAAGTATCTACATGATATCCTATTCAAAAACTACTCACACACACATGTATCTACAACGGCTTGAGCTTACGATACTCTTACGGACACTCCTACCTCGGGTTTTTGGTTCTTAACCTCACCAGTCAGCGGCGCGGACACTCTTGCAGGACACTCCTCTCTGCTCGCTTCGGACACTCCTTCGGCTCGGATACTCCCATCGGACATTCTCTACGCCATATAAGTATATCATAACCCCAAACAAACATTCACACTACAATCACAAGAGCTTAGGCTTAGGATACCTTCGCGGACACTCCTACCTCGGATATTGGTTTACAACCTCACCAGTCAGCGGCACGGACACTCCACAAGGACACTCCTCTGGCTCGCTTCGGACACTCCTTCGGCTCGGATACTCCCACTGGACATTCTCGACGCCATATGATTGAGTCTTAATCCTAAGAACTACTCTTTCAAATACAAACACACTATATACATACTTGATATTTATAAAAATGTTTTATGAGCAAAATTTATTCTCCGAAACATATCTTATGATATGACTAAAAATTTATATATAATTTTACAAAATTTTATTTATTGATTTATTCGTCTGAATCTGTATCTAAATTACCCTTATAAGTTTTTAAATCTTTTATATGCCATTTTCCGGATTTTGAGCCATCTGACTCATTAACTAAATCATAAACAAGATTCGATATTTTCTTATTAACTCTTGACAGAATATATCTTGGAGCAAGCTTGGCAGAAAATCTATTCGCAGCATCAGAAAGAACTTTGTTGCGACGCCATACTAAATCGCCTACATTAAAGGATGCATCCCTCTTCCTGAGGTTATATGTCCGAGCACCTCGCTCGTATGCGGCATGCAACTTCTCCTTCACCTCCATAAAAATGGGGAATAGTTCCTTCAGATTTGCTGCGTAAGATTCACGGTCTCCTGGCATGACTTCTATATCTTGACCAGCTTCCAATTTCCCATAAAATTTTCCTGATATCGGGGTATGTCTTCCATATACTAAAAATGATGGTGAATAACCGGTTACTTCGTGTTTTGCTGTGTTTATAGCTCGCTGAATTTTTGAAATTTCTTCATCCCAACTCCTATGTTCTTTTACATAGCTCCTTAAAATCGTTTCCATTGTGCGGTTATTTCTCTCTACAAAATTGCATTGAGGAGAATAAAAGGGTGTGTACCAAATTTTTTGAACTTCGTATCTCTCGCACAACTTCTTGAAACTGTGACCAGCAAATTGCGGACCATTATCACAAATAATAATTTGTGGAGTGGCATGTTCTAAAAATACACTTTCTAAACACTTATTAACATATTGAGATTTTGAACTACGTAACGGAAACAACATCACATATTTCGTAAACCAGTCAGAAATGACAAGAATCCACTTGTTACCTTTCTTTGAACGTGTAAATAGTCCAACAAGATCAATACCCAAAAGTTGAAATGGCATACTGATCAATTTTTCCTTTCCCATAAGACCCATGCCTGCTGTATTAGGCATCTTTTGCTCACCACAAACTCGACAAGACCGAACGTATTTCAAAACATCGCTACGCATTCTTGGCCAGTAAAACTGCTCTTGAAGCCTTTTCAAAGTTTTAAAAAATCCAAAATGGCCACTTGTTGGCGGATCGTGACAAGCTTGAATTGCTTCTTGTCTTTGTGGTTTCGGTACCAAAATTTTCCATTCTGGAATATTTAAACGCATCATCGTTTTAGAAGGAATATGTTTGTAGACAAAATTATTTTCAACTTTCCATTGTGGAAACTTATCCGGGTCTTTCAAAATTTTTGTCCTTAGGTCATCATACCATGGATCTATCCTATCAATATCTATATCACACAGAACAGCAACTTCGTTATCACCATCTTCATAAGAAATACGGGAAAGTGCATCAGCAACAACATTTAATGATCCTTTCCTATGAATAAGGTCAAATGTGTGTTGACGAAGTTTCACTGCCCACCTAACTAATTTCCCTGATGGATTCTTGAGATTATTCAGCCACAGCAAACTATAATTGTCAGTAATAACATTAAATCTTACTCCTTCCACGTACTGCTTAAATTTATCTATACAAAATAAAACAGCTAACAGTTCTTTTTCCAAAGTTGCATAATTTATTTCAGTACGTGAGAGTGACCGACTGGCATAAGCTATCACATGTTCTTCTTCATCGATGACTTGGGTCAAAATTCCACCTAAACCAGTATTGCTCGAATCACACTGTATAGTAAATTTTTTTGTAAAATCCGGTTGAACTAAAATCGGAGCAGACACCAGTAATTCTTTGATTTTAACGAATGCATCTTCAGCGTCATCATTCCATTTAATCGCCTGACCTTTTTTCTTCCCCTTAAGTAAGTCGTTAATCGGTGATACCAAACTTGAAAAATCTTTTACAAATCGTCTATACCAAGAACACATGCCTATAAATCTTTTAATTTCTGTGGTTGTCTTTGGCCTACTATAATTAATAATTGAAGAAACCTTGTCTGGATCAGTTCTAAGAGAATTGTTTCCTACTACATATCCTAGAAATTTTAAAGATGTTTTAAAGAAATCACATTTCTCCAAATTAATCGTTAAGTTAGCTTCTCTAAGCTTTTCTTTAACGGTTTTTAATAACTCAAGATGTTCTTGAAAAGTAGAACCAGTAATAATAATGTCATCGACAAAAGAAAATATTTTTGGTTCATATTCAGGTCCAAAAATAGCATCTACTAATCCTTGTTGTGTTTGAGCAGCATTGCAAAGTCCAAATGGCATAGTAACAAAATGAAATTGTCCTCTTCCTATGACGCTAAACGCTGTTTTTTCCCTTGACGCTGGGTCAAGAGGGATTTGCCAAAAAGCTTTTCTCAAATCTATGGAGCTAATATACTTGGCTCCTCTTAAAGAATTTAAAATTCTATCAACATTCGGCATAGGATAAGAATCATATCGGGTCAACTCATTAATGCCTCGTGCATCAAAAACTAATCGATATTCTCCATTTTTCTTTTTTACCAAAAGAACTGGTGAGCACCATGGACTATTAGAGGGTTCTATAACACCTAACTTAAGCATTTCATCAATTTCATCATTGAAAATTTTTTGCATATAAGGTGACATAGCGAATGGTTTTTTCTTGAAAGGTTTTTCATCACCAGTATCTATCGTCAAAGCTATTTTGTTTGTTCGGCCTAACCGATCTTCACTAGTGATTTCATGAAATGACTGAATAACTTCATCAGCTTGTTTTCTTTCTTCAGGAGACAAATCTTCTAACGAGTATAAAAAACTATTTATGTTACACTTGTTCTCAAATCCGGAAATAATATTTATATCACAATTCACTAAATCACTCTGGACACGCCAGGTATCATCATTAAAATTCACTATCACTTTAAATATTTTTGCAAAATCACAACCAAAAATAAAAGCTTGAGGTAAAGATGGCACAACTAAACACTTTATAATTTTGCACAGATTGTTAATACAAATAGGCAAATCGACAGTGCCTAGAACCTTTTTTTGAGATCCATCCGCAGTACAAATATTTTTTGAAGTATCAGAGTTAATTTTTGACTTAAATTTTTTCAAAGCTGACATTCCATCAGACCCGACTACTGATGTCGTAGCACCTGAGTCAAAAAGAACAGTAATATCTTGATCAAAAAGTTTAACTGAAATGTATGGCCTAACATCTGGAGGCTTTTTTACAAATATAGGAGAGATTTGATTATTAAAAGATTCATAATTTTTATAAAAATTTGAAACATATTTCAACCACTCATTCCAATCCTTCTTATCAAAATATTTACTACCAAAATTTTTACTAAAACCTTTATCGTTTGTGGCCTTATTAGTGGGATTAGTATGTCAGCCAGTCCGCATACTATCCCTATTCAGTTTTTTGAGCATGAACTACAATCTTTGGATTTTACATCCGGTTTTCCACATTTAAAACAAAAAACTTTTCTTTTGGCTCTACAGTCATGATAGGTATGGTTGGCCAACCCACAGTTCCAACAATTAAGTGACTTTACGTTTGAACTTGTATCGTTTTTCTCTACTTTTTTTGAATCTATATTAGTTTGACTTCTATGAGAAAAATTTAAGTTTTTATTTTGGAAATTATTAAATTTAGAATAATTTTTAAATTTTTGACCTTGACTGTTATTATAAGAAGCGGAAGGACGAGGTTGTTCTTTAAGTTCTGATACTTCATGTGACCTGTTTTTATTTTTCAAATAGTTAGCTTCTTCTAACTTTCTACAGTAAGTCATTAAATCAGTAACAGACACAATATCTGATAAAGCAAGTTGTGAGATAAAATCTGGTAACAAATTTTGTCTAATAATTTTTACTTTCGTTACCTCAGCAGGTATACGAGGTAATCTACTAAATAAAGTTTGCATATGAGCAACGAAAATTGAGACTGTCTCATTTTTCTTTTGTTTACGTTGCTTAATTTGTTCCCAGATTTGATCTTCAGCATCTGAATGCAAAAAATCTTTTTTCAATAAAGCAACCAACTCTTCCCAATCGGTTACACTTGCCTTATTACAACGAAACCACGCGAAACCGCGCCTACAAAAAGTTCTACTGCCGAATTAAAAAGATCTGACTTAGACACTTTACGCGCCTGCGCCAACTCAGTAACACGTTCCAAAAAAGAATACAAATGTTTACCATCCCCATTAAATTTTACACCCCATTCCGAGATTGGTATCGAACTACCTGAACACGAGACAATTGGTGCAGCAACATTTATAACAGGAGTAGGATTAATCACTGACGTAGTAGGGTTAGGAATTTTTATACTGTCATACAAATCAGCTTCTAACTTTAAGCAAGTAGCATACGATTCTTGAAAATAATTAATAACTTGATCTTTTAAATCAGCTTCAACAATATCCGGAATAGTTAATACTGTGTCTAAATTTTTAACTCTTAGAGTAGCATGAATAATTCTAGATTTTATTCGAGAAAAAAGGCTATCTTTTTCATCACCACTGTCAGAAAAATCTATTATGGCCTCAGTAACCTCATAAAAGGTTTTTTCTATTTCCCGTTGTTCTTTTAGAAAATCAAAATTATATGAACACAAATCTATCGTAGCTCCTGGTCTATCTTTTTCTTTAGCTAGCAACCGTCTTAAAATTTTTCTTTGATCATTAATATTTCGTGTTGTTTTTGTTTTACGAATTGCCAACTCATAAGCTACTTCAAAATCATGTAGATGGTTTACTTGAAATATTTCTGACTCCATTTTAAAAATTTTTTTTTTTTTGTTAAGAAAAATTATCCTGAAGAGGCAAATAAAAAAGATTATAGATCAAATACTATAAAAAGTTTATATATCGTTTGGTGTAATATATAGAAAGCAGAAATCAAGAAATATGCCACTTGACAAAGTCAATGTTAAAAACTTATTCAAGTTTTAATATGCAAAATAAATCACCGTAAAATTCCTATATTTACCTGAATGAAGTAAATTAACTATTAATTAAAATTCCTTACTATCAGTTCATAATTCAAACTCAAGAATTAAAAGTTCACCTTAATTTATGTGTTCAGTACTTTCACCAGACCCTGTAGAAAATATTAGACCTTGTGTCATATGCGAGACAACAGTCCATTTTTGTTATAAAAAATGTAAACATGTACAAATTTGTATGCAAATTCAAGCACGTTATGGATACGTTCTACAATAATGACTAGTATTTAAAAAATTTCTTATAAATGGGAAATTTTACACGAACAAACTTAGCAGCCTCAAGTTGAAACACTTGCACCACGTTGGCAGCGCCAACTTTATTACAATATTACCTGGGTAATACTATAAGCCCTAGCTAGCACTCGGTGAGATTTGAGATCCGTTGGATCGGCCATGGCTGCTGGCTGGTTTGGTAGTAATTAATATGTGATGTTTTTAATTCTGAGCGCCACTGGTTTTTTTAGTGTATTGTTTACAGGGGTAAAAACAGAAACCTTTTAAAAATATCGCCACTAACGTTCCTGAATATCGCACAAAAAGATCTGGGTCCCACACAAATAAACTTTTATTATATTAATAATAATTTGACCCACTTTTTACAAATTTTGTACATTACTTACATTTTTTACATATTTACAGTTTAAGATTTCCAAAAATGATTCATGGTAAATTGGTCTGTACTATTTGATAGAAACTTTAGGTAAATTGTAATAAATACTAACCGCTAGTCGAGATTCATGAATTCGATTAGGGCGCACATTAATTTAGCTAACATAGTAAATTGTGATCGCAACCAATTTGTCATTACATAATTAATGAAAGAAATTTTACTATGATTACCAGATAAAATTGTGAAATTAAACATTTAAACAATTATAAATAAAAAGGAACAAACTGGCCTTAATGTTGTTTTTTCTCGATCTTGGCTTCAAAGCCTCACCATACTGCCTCTTCTTAAAATGGTCTAAAAGGGGTTTATCCCTAGGGTCAATCTTAACGGCGTTTTAAAAGGGGTTAATACCACAGGTGGTGAATCTCACAGGTGGTGAACCAAACAGGTTGTGAATTCAAGATGTGCTATCCTGAAGGAGAACTAAAGGGATTGAAACTCACAGGCGGTTCATCCCAAAGGTGATCTATCCCGACGGTGAACCCTAAAATGAATTTACACCCTATAATATCACACGACAAAAGCTATGGTACGGAGGACTTAGATAGAGAAATTACCTCTAGTTATGAGGGAACCATAAAAATTACAAATCCATACTGGACTTCTAAAGTGCCATTAATAGCCAATAAAAATACTTTTCCAAACATAATAATACTTTCAGACTAAAAGAAATGAAACATATTCTTAACACATGGTTTCTACAAAATGACGTTTTACTACTTACAGAAAATCAAAAAACATCCTCAAAGGCATACAGCGACGTTTCTTTTTCTATAAAAGACCATTCAGGAAACAAATAGAATCGCACAATATCTATAATTCTCAAAAACTGCCAAAAATAGTGCTGAAGAATGCCTCCCTGAAATGGGTCTCGTCTACCTGTTTCTTCGCAGATTCGAAACGACGAAAGACCTATTTTCTTTGTCCTTTCCTATATTTATAATCTCTGTTCTAAAAAACCACATTCTTGAAAACAAAAACCGGCTTCCTCTCCACGTCGTGGCTAACCTCAATAGGGAATATGCATGTAATCCAAAAAAAACTGAAATATTTTTTTTTGTATTCTCTATATAAATTAAATGTTTATGGCAGTTGCTGTTTTCCATTTATTTTGGGTTTTATTAACAAAAAACAAGGTTTTATTTTGCAAATTTTCCTGCAAAATCCAACATATCGTAAAACGAACTTCTTTTGTTTGTGACGTCACTTTTTTTATGACGTCACTCTTTTTTTATTTAGTAAACGTTTTATAATGGCTAGTGTAATGTAAATTTCAGTGTAAATCCATTTTCTTGAGGTTTTCCCAAAGACTAGAAGATTTAGTCGATAGAAAACCTTTTATTTTATTAAACAGACTGGTTATAAATGACCAAAACGGCATTTGTGCAAAGAAAATCGGAAAATTGACTGGAAGTTAATCCTGTTGGATTTGCCTTTACAATTTAGTTACAAATACTTATTGTTCATTATACTATAAAAATAAATGTACAGCAACATATGATTACTTGAATTTGGCGATACTAACCTTTACAGATACCTCTTCATGTAAAATTTTTGATAAAATTTGCAGTAGGTACTTTCTTCGACATCGGTTTTTTGGGCACATGAAAAAGGAGGTTTTCAGTGCACTCACAGTGGTACTTTTGCACATTGGAATACTACACTATTTATAGTTTATATTTTTAATAGATTTTAACTTTTAATAAAAAGAATTATACACAAATAGCACTGTAATAAAAACACAGCCGCTACAATCATAAACAACAAAATCACAACAAAATCATCTGGGAAAATAATGCGGGTCTCCATAGGCCACACGTGCATTTCTACTACTGCGATTGGTTGATTTCTTATTTCAGGAGGAAAGAGAGGAGACGCATCAGCAGCTGCTTGGCATAGAGAAAGAAAGCTGATGTGTTGCGGAGTGAAAAAAAAAACAAGGATCTAGGGAACTCGCTTCTTGATGCAAAGGCTTCACGCACGCGTAAAGTAATAGCTATGTAACCAACAAAACACTTCTGTGTTTGTGTGGTTGTATAACCGCGTTGGAATTGTTAAGCAAGAATGAAGAGTCAAATCGTTCAGTTCTAAAAAGATTAATGCAAATAAATGGATATGGCTTAATGTATATTTTAATGTCAAATAAATAACGCCTGTGAAAAGTGCTATTTTCAACACTAAGTAGTTGCACAATATAGTATTACAATTTATAGCCAATATTTCAAATTGTTTTCAAATTATTGTAGCCTGGAAGGCAATATTTGAATCAATAATTATTTACATAAAGAAAGGGGCATCATTTCATTAGGGAGTAAATCAAACCACAACAAAGAAAGTGAAAATTACTATTCATTATTTTTATTTTATTATATATATATATATATATATATATATATATATATATATATATATATATATATATATATATATATATATATATATATATATATATATATATATATATACAGTCAACTTCGGATATAACGAACCACCAAGGGGATCTTTAAACAGTTCGTTATAGCAGGGCGTTCGTTATATCCGAAGTGCAGACAATAAAACAAATATGTGCTATGTACATACATATGTATAGGTACTTTTTGTAAGTCGTTTATTATAATCAATACATAATAGTATTTTTAAATTATGTACTTATTAAACATACATATTTGTATAATTTATACAAAATCAGTAATTTGAAATTTTTTCTTTTTTCTAGTACATGTTTTTCAATTTTAATTTGTAAGTAATCACCAGACTCAATCAACACTCTTGTTGTCAAAATTATTATTATTAAAATTTACGAATATTAATAGTCTTTGACTTTTGTAACTGATAGTCCCTACAGATTTAGGCATTTACAACCCCATTTTGCAGTTTTGTAATTATGTCAACTTTTTCTGCAAGTGTTTATAAACTTTCGCTTGCTGAATTTTGGCGCGCTCTGCTCCATGCTAGAACAATATTCCCTCGCCTATTGCCGAAATTAAACTACAAATTGAAATGGCGCCTGACAGGTCGCTTCTCGACCCGTTATCCGAGAATACCAACCATAGAGAAGCGACAAAACGTGTCGGTGCCTTTGATATTTAGGGTAACCAGTTTTGCTGACCTTGGGCAGACACGTATCCACAATATTGAACGGAGAAAGATATTTCGTCACACTAATGATGCGGTATAGACAGAAGTCCACATTATCGTCGCACATGCCCTGTGAAATCTTCTATTGTCTTTGTCGCTTCTCTATGGTTGCTATTCTCGGCCGTTACTGTACGAATATGGAAGTGATACGTACGTGAAATTTCGACAGTTCGTTATAACCGAACTTCCACAAGCAAAAACTAATCAAAATAGGGTTCGCTATAGCCGATAGTTCGTTATAGCCGGGTTCGTTATAAACGAACAAAAAATACATACATTCTTATGGCGTTTTGGCCGGACCATAATTTTTGTTCGTAATAACCGGTGGTTCGTTATATGCGGAGGTCGTTATATCCGAAGTTCACTGTATATATATATATATATATATATATATATATATATATATATATATATATATATATATATATATATATATATATATATATATATTAAATACCGTTCTCGGACAGGTTTGCTCAGTTTTAGGTTTCATCAGTATCTTTTTTAATTTTTTGTCTATCATTGTTGAGTTTTTTACTGCGACTGCACGATTCCTGTTGCTATAAAATTTTATCAACACAAGGTATTGTATTGTGCCACTGTGCACAAATACCAGTGCAACGAGCCCTAACAAACTTTCTTTTAGCGTGCCCAAAAAATCCGAAGCCAGAAGAAAGTGGTGTAAAGTTATTAAGCGAGACCTAATAAATCCATGGGCGAGACCAAAAGAAAAATGTCAAGCTGTCTGCAAAATCATCTTTATTTTGCTGTGAAGATCACTTTATTGTATTATAGTATATAACCAAGACTAAATTAAGTTTGATATTAAGTAGATATAAAACAGGTGTAAAAACAAGTTAACTTGTGATTCAAATATTGTCACAACGGGGGTTGTGGCGACTGAGACTAAGTAATAGTCTCTGGGATCGTATGGAGGGAATAAAGTTAAAACAGGTTATAAAAATTGGATATATTAATGAACTTATTAACAATTAAATAAGGTTTGGCTTCGAATAAATAAAATAAAATATCGCCCCTGTAGAGCAACAAGGGGCCAAGGGACAAATATGTAATTTTTCAGATATCTCCTATAGCAATATCCTAGAACCCTAACTAAAGTTGTGTAAAATGGTGACAAGCGCCACGTAGAGGATTAAGTAAGGAGACAGCCGAGCCCTGGGCCCAAGGGCATTTTCGAGATACCAGATCCCACTAAGCAAAAAACATCCTTGAGATGATTCGTAACGTTTTTAAAATGAAACACAGAAAACGTTTTCGAGTAACGTAATAATGCCTTACTCGATATTGTATTTTCAAACGTTATACTTTGTTAACGTTTCTATAGCCTGATTTTATTATTGTACCCGTTACGTCATACGAGGTACGTCTCTGCATTGGCAGATTTCTGTAGTTTTATGAAAACGTTAACGACTTTACACTCTATTTGCGTTATTTTGAATGGATATCTATTACGTTTTCCTCTAAACGTTTCATATTCGAAACTAAATGGTTCATATAAATAACGTTAAAAGTATAGCCCTTAACCTTTTCTAAATCTAACGACTGTAGATAATATATTTATTACGTTTAATAAATTACTCCCTCACAACTTCAAACCTAATAAACCCATAAACAGAAATGGTACGTCCCAAAAAATGGGCTTTAAAATGGATCCGTTTCGTTAGGATGCACCCTATGACCCTAACAAATGTCATATGTCATTCCCGTCGTTATCATCGGAAGGCTTTTTGGCGTGGTTTCGGCTGATTTGCTGTGAGATTGATAATTCTTGATATTTTGATCTGTGTTACATTTAATTAAAATTTGGGCGGCCTTCTTTTCTGATGGATCGTAAGGTAAGTACGAAATTTGTTGTCTCAAATACTGTATCTGGTCAGGTTTGTAGCCAAACCTGCTTTTGGGAGTTTTGGGTATTTAAAACCCATAGGCCGTGTTTATGTAGAACTCCTTTTCCGTAATTTTAAGACCGTAACTTTTGCTTTAATTATATCCTTTAGTTTATGCTTATGAAACACAATTTTAACGTTAAAGGAACCTAACCTCAAAAAGATTTTTGGCCGGTATTTTCCTTTGGGTAGTAATTTTCTTCAAAATTATTGGTAGGCAGTAGGGCTGTCTATGGTTCCCTTAACTAAACCGATATCTTGTTAAAATTAAAAAAAAATATGACGCATGCGCATTTCAAGCAAGAATGGCAAGAATTTATTTTTATCCCTAAAAAGTTAAAATTGAACCAACTCAAGGTTATTTCTTGTTGAGTTTAAAATTAGGGCAAAAATGCATAAACAGAATCATATGAAACTGCCTCATTCAATCGCAAAAGATAAGGTTATTTTTAAAATTATTTAAGGACTTTCTGCATAAACCCGGCTCTCTTGAAAAATGTTTGTATTCAACATGTTGTGTATAGTAACCGCCTAAATTCTATTCAAATGTGTGGGTTTACGCATGTAACTTTTACGTAGCGTAATTTTACTTTATAAAATTTAAGAAGTTAAATCAGTGTTTTTCAATCGACCCATCATTTAACGAATTTCAATGCAATTAAACTAAAGTAAAATTATGCTACGTTAAAATTAGAGTGTATAAACCCACACTTATTTTCCTTAAATAAACACAAATTAAAGTAATCCATCTTATAAATTCAAATTCAGCATTATTAAGGGTTCATGTAAAAATAAGTGAAGAGAGCTGTGGTTGAACCCTTTTTAGTTAATTTTTCAAAATTCCAACCAAATCTGTCAACTTACCATAAAAGATAAAAATGATCTTCAAGGTCAAATTATTAAAATTAAGGCAAAAGTTAAAATTAAAGTATCATTCTGAATGGCTAGGTATCAAACCTTAGATTTTACTTCTTAATACTAAATTTATTACTAAAACTAAAATTAAATCTTTTTACATGAACTCACCCTTTTAAAATGAGCTTTGCAATTTTTGTTTTCGAGGCAAATTTATGCAGCACCAGGTTAACATATCAATATAAGAGCATTTAGAATGCATAATCAGTGATGGCTTAGGTTCAACAGTCCTGTTAAACCCAGCCACTATCTCTGTGTATTTCATCTCTTATACTTTAATTCAATTTTATGAATTGATGCTACATAAACTCACCTTAAAGGACTTTTCCTCCAAAAATTGCTGATTACTTCAACTTCGGAGGTGTGGATATGTAGTACATAGGGAGTGGTATTTAAGTTTGAATTAAATGCTAGTGGTTAATAAATACAAAATGAGTTTTGGCTGAAAATCTAGGTAGTACCAATAATTCAACCCATATATATGGGCATTCACATCCAAATATCACACGCACACATTCCAAGGTACCTATCAATAAATATATCTTATATATCAGGTTATTGGAGAAGATCTCCATGATATCTCTGGATATATTTTAGATCTCTGTATACTTGGAGGATCAGTGTTTAGGTTTAGCCCCTCGGGTTATATGAGAAGTTGTTCAATTCCTCATGTGGTGAATCTGCATCGTAAGTGATTTAGGTTCCATCGGTTGCTGATGGGAGCCAAATTTTGAATTTTTTTTTAATTAAAAAAAAAACAAAAAAAAATAACTAAATTTAAGGCTTCTTAAAAATGATAGAATTTTCTTAAGTCTAAGGTAGTCGCGCTTCATTTTTCATGTAATGAAGGGTGAAATGTAAAAAACAAAAACATTATTTTATATTATATCCATTATTAAAATATTAACTGAATTTAGATGTTGTTTACTTTTTTTTTTAATGGGGCATTTAGTGTGTTTATTTGCATTTAAAGGTTTTTTAGAAACACATATCATCGCTCAGAAGAAGTATGCCCATTTGCCTTTAAATTGTATGGAGGATTTCTGCATCCAATTTAAGATAGTCATTTGAAAATAGCAAAAATGGACATAGGGTAGTTTTGCATTCTGCATTCAATTTAAGGTTACTTTTACTAGCATGTATACAGGGTATCCCAAAATAGCAAAAATGTGCATAAATTACTTCTGATGTATTACTGCCTTTTCCTGTAACTGGTCTGTTCCTAAATATTTTTATTTAGCCATACAAATAGGCAGAGGTTATGTAAAAATAATGTTTGTATTTTATAGCGCTTAAGTAAACCATATAGTGCATACACAAAACGGCACATTCGAAGAATAATAAAAAATGCTATTGAAAATAGACAACAAGAGCACACTCTCCACCCATCAAACTCTCAAGCAACATCTGAAATATGTCACAATGAAGATACTGTCATAAATGTAGATAGTAGTGAAGCCTCTGTTACTAATATTGCAAGTTGTATTCAATACAATAAAAAGTAATCTTGAAAACCTAAACATAAAACTGATAATTTAAGAATTACTAATCATGCCGTACTGCCATGACATTAAAATAAAAGTTAAGCTATATAGCTAAGTTTATTTATTCATATTTGTGTTAAGTTATTGATGGTAGTCTTAAATAGACGCTTTGAAGATTATTACATATTATATATTATATTATTACATATTATATATTATAGATTATTATATATATATATATATATATATATATATATATATATATATATATATATATATATATATATATATATATATATATATATATATATATATATATATATATATATATATATATATATATATATAGTATTACACTCATTTGATTTCAAACAGTTTCAGGATAATTTTTAAGCACACGTTATGAAATTTTATGTTTCTTAACAGTTATATTTTGCAGTTGTTTTTCTTTTAATTCTTGACATTTTAGCCTGCGCCAGTAACAATGGGTATTTTGGCCTATATAAATATATAATCTAAGCAGGATTAATGTTTGTTCACTTATTTTCTGAAATTATCGAAAATATTTATTTGACTTTCATAGGTACTATGACTAAATAAATGTAAGTCATTTTATTGTATTTTTGCACTTTGAACAATGATCATTCGCTATATATAACAAGTGTTAACATCTACACTGTTAACAGATCTTTTTCGAGACATAAATTCATAGATTTTTTTATGTAGAAGTCATATTATTTTTATAGTTTGTGTATATATTTTCTTCTGTTTTATGCTGCCAAAAAGAATGTAAAAATTTTGTTGTTTATTGTATTCCTAACATTGTTATTTATTGTATTACTAACATTACTCATATTTTTAGTTTTACAGCTTAGGTGTTTCAGACTGTAGTTTTTAGTTTTTTATGTACTTAAAAGTGACTTTGCATATATTAAGCTTTACTGAAATGGTAGAAGTCAAGGAATAACTAAAACTATTTTCATTACTTGTATAATACACCATTATTAAAATTTTTAAATAAACGTTTTGATAAACAAATATGATAAGCATTTATTTTTTAACATTAAGATAACATATATAATATTTTTGATACAGGCCTTAATTATTTTTTTTTTTTAATTTGTGATCGGAAATCGTAAGGCATACATCTATTTTAATATTTGAAAACAACTTCTTGTTTAACTGAAGAATGACGTTAATTAATAAATTAAAAATCTAACAGCAAATGACAAGAAAGCAAATATAATTAAATAACGTAATTAACTTTATATATTATATTAATTTATTATTAATATTTTTTAGTCCTGTTTATAAATATTGTTCAAATTAAAAAAGGACTAAAAAATATTAATATTTTTTAATAAAAATTTTAAAAAATATTAATATTTTTTAGTCCTTGTTTATAAATATTGTTTAAATTGCTGACCGTTCTTTTCCACACACTTGCGGCATATTTTTAAAACAGAGTCAATAGCACTAGGAATAATGGTACGTAAACTTTCGAATGCTTCACACTAGCTGCTCACGATTTTAATGCCGTCTCATAAAAATTTTCTTTTTTAAGTAGCCTCATAGAAAGAAGAAAATTGATTGAGGGAAAATATGGATTTGGTAATCACACTTTAGGAATTCATAATATAGTAATACCGAGCATATAGCTGATCAAAAAAAAAGATGATAAGAGCATTTTTGACTATATCGTAAAAAAACTGGTAAAAATTATTGTTTAATATATTTTGGTTCTTGTACACATACAGGGAAAAAAGATATGAAAAGCTTTTTTTTAGTTGGTACTCCAATAACAAGAATGAGGCCTAATTTGGAATCGGCTAGCAAAACAAGTGCAGCTATTCAGGTTTCTTTCTCAGTAATCCAGAGTTTGTACATGATGGCAATTTTTGTACCAACCAAAAACGGTTTTTATGTTTTTTCGTCTAGTATACAAAGAAGCAATACAACACAATCATCACATTTAGCATTTCAAAAGAACAAATATTTTCAGTAGTAACATATATTATTAGAAATATGCCAATGTTTGGGTATGCACTGGCATAACTAGTATTTTCGGATATGTTATATCTTACCTAAGACAGAACCCAAAACAAATTTGAGACAATTGACTTCAAAAAAATATTTTATCCACAGAAGTTTCTCATTTGGAATTTATGTAAGAAAGGTCAACTTTTGAAATCAAATTTTCGGTGGCACTCCAGGAGGTTACAGAGGTTACTTAACCAAAATTCAACCTTTTTTTTAAATGCTACAACAGAATTAAATTATTTTAATGGAAATATTTTTTGAGAGTAGTTACTATTTTTTTAATTTGGTTTGTTTCCGATGTATATGGGTACTACAGTGGTGGCTAGTGGATTTTTAAATGTTTATTTCTCAGAAATAACGCAGGGGACCCACATATGTTTCATATTAGGCCCCAGACAAACCCTTTACTGGAAGAAATTTTCGTTTTTCAATTTGCGAAAAAAAGTAGATTTTTTAGTGAAGCGCTAACACCACACGTCATTTATAAAAAATCCATTTTTATGTTTTTTTCATACATTATATCGAATTTTATCGACGAATTTCAAATTTTATAAGAATAACTGCATTATGTTGAAAATTATACATGTTTAAAAAATTTTCTTGATTTCTTTTTCTCGCAAAAAATTTAAAAGTGTATAATTTCTAATGCAGCTAGATTAAACTAGCTAAAATTTGAATTTTTTCAGTAAAATTCGATATAATTTATGGAAAAAATATAAAAATAGCTTTTTTTTTAAATGTCTGATGTGGTAAACTTTTTTCGCATATTGCAAAATGACAATTTCTTTGACTAAAGTGTTTGTCTGGGTCCAATTGTGATATGTACCAAATCTTATGTGGGTCCCATGGGTTTTGTTTCTGAGAAATAAACGCTTAAAAAACCACCATCCGCCACTAGGTACTCAACTTCAGACACTTAGTAACGTAACAAGAATGTTTCTTACTTTTAGCAAGAACGTATCGGTGCTGTCAAAAATAATGTAAAAAGTATTTAATACATACACTTGGTAATGTAACAAGAATGTTTCTTACTTTTAGCAAGAACGTATCGGTGCTGTCAAAAATAATGTAAAAAGTATTTAATACATGCTCTTCTTGGCAACGTTAGTTAAAGAACGTAAAAGTTACATATTGGAGCTCTGTTTGTGATCCTTTTCTTAAAGAGTCGTAAATGAAACGAAAACGTAACTGCGCTGATTAAGTTTCAGAACTAGAACGTCTCGTATTTTACGTAACGGCGATTTTGTTAGTTTGGCGGACATGAGACGAATCTATTGAGTTACTGGCGCTGTAAATATACCTAGTTGTATAACGTAACAATGTAATATTAAAACAAGAAAGTTACGAATCTCAGATGTTTTTTTGCTTAGTGGGATACCACGTGTTAGGCTTCCTAACGTGATGTTGGTAGTATAATGTAACCAGCGGCGTGCCGTGCCTTTAGAGGCGGAGGGGGCACAATGATTTGGGGGCGCCAAATTTTTTTCCTTTTATTGTAGAATATGTGGTCATAGTAGGCAGTGAATCTCCAGGGGGCGCCGTAAATTATTTTCCTTGTATTGGAGAGTATGTGGTCATAGTAGGCAGTGAATCTCCGTAGGGGCGCGAGGGCGCCATAAAACGAGGGGGGGGGGGGGGGGGGGCTTGTGCCCCCCCTAGCCCCCTCGACGGCACGCCACTTAATGTAACTGCCTTTTCTTTGCTTGCGTGCGATGTGGTGACGTTGAGTAAAAGCTTCTCATTCCTAAGGTTTAGGTATAATGGATATATTCTGGCTCCTCTTTGGTATAGGAAGTTGTGCTTGTTATTTGGCTCATCTCCAATCCGGTCCGTCAAGAGAGGGGGGCAGGGAGTGCAAACTCCCCGGGCCCGCACCAGGCGCGGCCCGTGAAATTTTAGATGTGTCGTATCTCAGTTCCTACGCATGGGTCCCACACCAAATTATAGGATGTTACTATTGGGTACTCTAGAAATAATTTGTAAAAAAATATTTAATTTTAAAATTTTTGAAAAAAAGTAAATTTTTTGGGCCGCTTCACCAAAGATCTGAGAAAGTTCTGAAGAAAATTTTACTTCCAAGGTTTTCTCATAAATTTTATCAGATTTTATCGATAAAATTCAAATTTTATTGAATTACCTCTAATATCTTGAAATTAATTAGTTTTTAAAATTTTTACCCTAAAATATTTTGTCTAAGAAATAATTTAAAATGTCATTTCTTTAAGGAAAATTAAAATATTTTCACGAAATTTGGAATTTGTCGACAAAATTTGATATACTTTATGAAAAAATATGCTGAGTAAAATTTTCTTCAGAGCTTTCTCAGATCTCAAGTGAAGCGGCCCGAAAAATTAACTTTTTTTCGCAAATTTCAAAATTAAATATTTTTTCACGAATATGATTGTAGAGTACCCAATAGTAACATTTTAGAATTTGCAGTGGATCCCATGCGTTGGAACTGAGATACGACAATTTCAAATTCTAGAAACCGCCACTGGCCCGCACTGCTTTTAGGAGCCCGCAACTCAAAATATACTTATTAGCCAATTATTATAAAACTTTACTGTTCCGAGGCTCTCGATTATCAGCCAGGGGGCCTCGGGCCAGAAAAACTTTACCACCGGGGCCCGTGCCGGCTCTCGACGGCCCTGTCCCCAATCTCCACTGACATTGTGCGATTCTGTCCAGATACATGGAACATACAGTGCTCAACAATACTTATGCATATATGAAGTCCTAATTTTACATGCTTTACGTACTAATAAAATTAAAATTAGAAAATACATTTCTCTTTACACGTATCTAATAATAAAAATCACTAATATTTAAACTAGTCTATGAACTAAGTTTAATTTGCATAAATTACAATTTCTTGTATTCAAAAAATACAAGCATGTTTAAAATAATGATTTACATAATATACTACCACATACTTACTAATATATACAAATACTCTTATAAGAGAAAAATCATCCCTGTTTAGTTACCCTTAAAAACTATTTAAAAATGTCTTGTTTGTCAGTAAAGTTTAACCTGCGAATGACTTTTTGAAATAGGGCTATAGGATTATGTTGCTAATTGCTTATTCTCTAGCTGCCCTTTACATAACACTTGTTTTGTTGTTGCATATTGTTTCCTAAAATATTTATAACTTTAAGAAAAATGATGAAGTGGCAACTTTGTTATCCATGCAAAAAATGAGTCGTTCTATACTAAGAAGTATTGTATGTATGTATTATATACTCTAAAATAATAATAATAATAATAATAATAATAATAATAATAATAGTAATAATAAATACTCGTAACTTAAGAATTTACTTGAGAACAACTTTATTGTTTCGAATAAAAAAATTCTTCTTATATGTATGTATACTGAATTGTAATTCTCTTATTTTCTTACGTATGTTTATTTATAAGTTTGGCAGTTAGCTTATGCCTACGAAAAATGTTTTTTCTTCATACAAAACTAGATAATTGCAGGATATGTTTCAACAACTACTCTGATTTGGCACACATGACACCTTTTTATTCATTTAATTTCTGATAATTCCTTTGAATAGGTGGGTCTTCCTTCGCTCCTTCTGTGCAACCAAGTGAAGAATGCAATAGCATGTTTACATCCTCCTGTAATGAATGAATGAATATAAATCCGTGACCTAGTCATGACTACGTCACCTTACTTGGCAACGTTGCTCCATATACTCAATGTTTAACCTAAAAAATCAAAGTATTAAGATTAAATGAGACAGTGTTGCCCAGTGGTCTGACTAGGTCGTGACTTGGTCACTGATTTTAAAATGGCTAATGGTGATATACGCGGGAGCCCAGACGGCTAGTAGTGGTAGTAGGGTATTTTCGAGGTTATTTTGATTAAAATGCAGTACCAGATTTTAAATTTTAATCGCGTAATTGAACTTTTGCAAAAATGAAGAACAGGAGAATGGACTTTTTACATAGATAAGCTTAGATTGGTATGCATTTTTTTCAATATTTCTCTTTGTTTTTTGCTTGTATAACTATCGAGCTGAACACCCAGTTTAATACCTCACGAGCCGCCACTGAATGCGTAATCACGTTAATTTCCAATTTAAATATTTTCTAAATTAGGTATTGTGTCTCTCTTTATTTTTTCAGATAAAATTATTGTAAAAACTACTTTGGGTAAAAAAATATGTTCTTCCAATTTATGCAGTCAAACAAAACAAAATTCTCGAACATATAAAATAAATTCTCCAAGATTTTCGATAAATTCTCATTTTGCTCTGAGAATATTTCCCAAAAATAAATTCTCGAGAATGTTCCATCTCTACAACTCTTTATCTTTTTAGATATAATTATTGTAAAAACTACTTTTGGTAAAAAAAAATATGTTCTTTCAGTTTATGCTGTCAAAATATAAAATTCTCCCACATATAAAATAAATTCTCCAAAATTTCCGATAAGTTCCCATTGTTCTCGGAGAATATTTCCCAAAAATAAATTCTCGAGAATGTTTCATCACATACCTGATATTATTTGACATCGGTAAACATTACTTTTGGATCTGACGATTAGTTACTTTTGTCACATGAGCAAATCCTTTATTTTTCTGTGTCTGACACCACTAAGAAACACAAAAAAATAAAGAGTTTGTGTAAAAGTGTAATAATTACAAAGGAATGAGATTATGCACAGGGTTGCCAGAAGATTCAAAACTGATATCGTGAGATTAATAATAATAATAATGAAATGAAAAATAATAAAATGACTTTCTAATTTTGAAAATACCGAGGAAAATACCAAGAAATTTCACACAGAGGTTATGGTTAAATTACTGTAAGCTAAACAGACAAATATTTTTTTTGGTCGTAATATTTGGATGTTTTATTAGCTTCAGTTTTCTTTTGAGACAGAAAATTAATATAACATAGCCAAATGTATTGTTTTCATTTTGAGCTTAATATCCTAGATACAAAAAATTATTTGTACAAAAATTGTTTAATGCTATTCCTTACCCGTCACCAGTTTTTTTTCTTCAGATAGGTACCTATTAGGTTCATAACTAGGTACCACATACATAAAGTTTACATCGTCATACTAAACATGGACTAAATTTTAAGTATTTTATTTTAGGTGATTCTAAAAAAGAACGAATTTATATTAGAAACTGTACTTAATATAAAATTTCCCAAAAATATGTCAATCAAAAAAATTGGCTATAGAAATATTGGATATATTATGTATTTTAGCATTAGCTGTCTTGGGTCAAAATATGTAGGACAATTTATATTCCTACTCTACTTAAGTATTTAGATGAACTTTGTTTTCTAAAAGTTAACCAAGGAAAGGTGAGTCATTTGGCTGAGAAATTTTAAAATATAAAACTATTTTGACAGCTAATGACTTTTTGAGAATCATTTAAGCCAACCTTACATAACTGTACATTTAAGATTCTAGTATTTTTGGGCTAAGAAACATTTATTTAGCCAAATAACTGCATCTATCTATGACCCAAAATTATCTCTACAACTACTTGAATATTATAGGATTTATATGTAGGTACCTACCCAATATTTTATGTTTACTTCTTCAATCTTCCTATTTCTTTTACTAAGCATAACAGAATTGCAATCTGATAATGAAGCACCGGTTACTTCTTTAAGTAATCTCCATCCAAATAGATCCACAACACTTTTTCAAACTTTCATTTTGTCTTTTAAGAACATAACCTTTATGACGGTTCGGAATATTTTTGAAGATTTCTTACAATCACAATTATTTTCAGAAAACTATACATAATTTTTGTTGTTTAATACACAAGGATTATTGCAACGCAGAGTACTATTTAGGTACGTACTTAAATGAACAAAGTATTTTAACTGATATACATCTTTGAAGTGCGGCGACCATAATCGACCATAACTCTGTACTGTAGCTGTCAGCTGTCACAGGTAGCTGTATCGGATAATATTTGCTTTACGTCTACCCATTTTCTTGTCTTAGTCCGAGAGTCGGTAATCATCTTGTGTTTCCTCTCCCAGAAAAAATGTACTATAATTATTGTAAAAAAATCACCATTTTGACTTTAGGTCTTGTCGACTGACATTTTTCTATTCCTAAGCATCTAACATTACAATATTAACAATCAGTTTGGTAAATCAATTGATATAGGTACAATCATACGAGAAAATACTGACTTGCTTTCGGACTATCACAGAAATTCTTGATTTTCTCGACGTTTGTAGGTAGGCACCCCTCGGTTCAGCTTTACGTTAACATGTAGATTGCCACTTATCCTCGTGACGTAACTTTTTTGAGCCGGCAAATGGCTCCTTTTGAAATTGTAATAAATTATACCGAAAAGTAAAAATTTTTTTAGCTAAATTAACGCAGTAATTTTCCTCAAAATAGCAGTTTTGGGGTTGTAATGACTTCCTTAAACGATTTATGCAATAAAAAAAAATGTGCATATTCCTTATTCGAACGCCCAGCCAAGATATGTTCTGACAGAATAGTCGGGTTCGTTCCTTATCAAAATATTCTCTGCGGAATGGCGAATTGACGAGATAACATTTAGCGAACTCTCAAAACTACCTATTGATAATGAAGCCAAAAATCATTTTATACCGAGGTGCAATTCTTAAGAAAGTAGAAAGCTATTCAATTTGTTATAAAGACAGACTAAGAAAGTTTTAAAGGACTTAAATGAGAAGGTTTACATAAATAATAACCGTAGTAGCATTTTTCCTTATGGAGAAATATGCGCAAAATAAAAATGCTACATGTGTTCTTCTCTTGCTCAAAGTACGGGGAGTCCAAGAAAATGGACAACCCCGGGCCGGGTAGACCATGACAGCTGTTTCGTCCTTGTTGGGAATCATTCAGACAGCCATAACCCAGTCGCACCGAGGCAATCGATGCTACCGTATCTTAAATCCGTCTTGCAAAACACAAGCAGGAAATAACATACCATAACGCCACCTAGCGGGTGCTGGCTCTAATGCAAAAGCAGAACACACTGAGAAGGTAAAATATCTAAGGGCGAACACGGCATCTCTAGCTTTCGAGAAACGCATTTTCGCAAATTCGCCCAACTCGCAAATTCGCCCAACTTCTACATTTTTACTCTTACTTGGCTTTTGTTAAGGGTTTACACGTCTTTCTGGTGAGGACGTCGTGACCTCCCTCCTTGATCTGCGCGAATGGTGCGGACGAGTTGGGCGAATTTGCGAAAATGCGTTTCTCGAAAGCTAGAGATGCCGTGTTCGCCCTTAGATATTTCACCTTCTCAGTGTGTTCTGCTTTTGCATTAGAGCCAGCACCCGCTAGGTGGCGTTATGGTATGTTATTTCCTGCTTGTGTTTTGCAAGACGGATTTAAGATACGCTAGCATCGATTGCCTCGGTGCGACTGGGTTATGGCTGTCTGAATGAGTCCCAACAAGGACGAAACAGCTGTCATGGTCTACCCGGCCCGGGGTTGTCCATTTTCTTGGACTCCCCGTACTTTGATGCAAGAGAAGAACACACTTCCACAGTCCGCATAGCCGATATTCGTCTCTCTCTCATATATTGTACGGACGATAAACTTCTACATTTATATATATATATATATATATATATATATATATATATATATATATATATATATATATATATATATATATATATATATATATATATATATATATATATATATATATATATATATATATTGTCAGAGAACTTCTCTGGGCGTTCAGTTGATTGCTGTACACTTTTTTGTATCCAAAATAACCAATTTCCAACAAATTTGTAGCTTTATTTATTCCAACTTTTTGACATACCAAATGATTTTTTCTAACAATGACAACAATAAACTTAGTTTCCATAGTCATCCTTTAGGGCTTGACAGCATAATGTCCTTATGTTAAATAGTAAGTTCAATGTTTTACGACAAAACAGTGAAGCCAAATAATTTCATAAACAGTTCAAATTTACTAACAATATCTAACATATACCCCCCACCTTGAAAGGGCTACTTTCAACACAAAACCCTTGCAAAGATGATTATTCCTATATGTACAAAAGGTACATGCAAAATACATTATGATAATTATACTAATTGATAATAGCGCAAAAAACACTAGTAATGTCATTTAGTTTACGCATTGTCCTCAATTGGAAAAGGGCAAAGCTTTGAGATATGTCTTTTAAACACACTATGACTCGTTTGAATAGAAGCAACACGGCACTGTTTGTCAAGTCCAGAGTGAAGCTCCTTAACTCGTTCAATCTTCCAATGTAGAGGAGGTAAATTATCATCACGAATAAAGACGAGCTCACCAACTTGAAGATTTCTTTGTGGGTATTTCCATTTCAGGCGTTGTTGAAGTAGAATCACATACTCCTTTGACCAACGTGACCAAAAATGTTGATATAATTTCTGTATGTGTTGAAACTTAGAAAGACGATTGTCAGGTACATCACTGACATTCAAATCTGGTAATGCGGTTAATCTTCTGCCGATCAAAAAGTGAGCTGGTGTAAGGATATCATAATCACTAGGATCAGGAGAAACGGGGACTAAAGGACGGGAATTTAAGGTGGCTTCAACTTGGGTTAGTAACGTGTAAAAATTCTCAAATGTTAAAGACGCGTTTCCCATAATACGCTTCATGTGAAATTTGCAAGCCTTAACACCCGCTTCCCAAATACCACCGAAGTTTGGGGATTGAGCAGGAATAAACTTCCAGTTCACACCTTCATTTTCGACAGTTTCAACTAAATTTGTACCTTGCTTCTGCAAAAAATTTCCAAGTTCTTTCAACTCAGAATGGGCTCCAACAAAATTGAGACCATTGTCTGACCAAATATGGGCTGGTTTACCTCGCCGAGACACAAAACGACGAAAAGTGGCTATAAAAGCTTCAGATGTTAATTCAGAAACTAGTTCCAAATGGATAGCGCGAGTGGAAAAACAAACAAATAAGCATACATAGCATTTTAGTAATTTTGTACCACGACCATTCTTTGTCTTTAAATTGAACGGACCAGCATTGTCAACCCCTGTTGTGTGAAAACGCGGTGTAGGTATAACGCGATTCTTTGGCAATACACCAATTATTTGACCAATGGACTTGGGTTTAACTCTAAAACAAGTTATGCATTTATGAACAACCTTTCTGGCTAAATTGCGACCTCCAAGTGGCCAGTAGTGCTCCCTTAAGGACGCCAGCAACTGCTGAGGACCAGCATGAAGCAAAACTATATGCTCAAATGAGAAAAGCAGCTTTGTAAATACATGTTTACATGAAATAACAGCAGGATGCTTTTTAGCATAATCCAAATTGGATAGTTGTAATCTACCCCCCACCCTTAAGACACCCTGAGAATCTATAAATGCGTTTAGGGAGCTCAAGGACCCTTTACAAGGTTTGTTTTCTAACACCAAAGGATATTCATCAGAGAAGGATTCTTTCTGAGAAATAATAAGCAAACGTTGGTTTGCGCTATTTAATTCATGCGATGAAAGTGGACCAGTTAATCTAGAGCGCTTTTCAATTTTACAATTATTGTAAAAACGCCAAAGATATGCGAAACTGCGTTTGAGCCGAGAAAAATTTGAGAATCTGTACATAGGGAAGACTTCAGGAACTACCCGACAAACCTTCACTTCTTTCTTTAGTTCAGGCAATACAGTCATTTCCCCTATTGGCTTGGGCCAATTTGAACAATCTTGAATTAACCAACTAGGCCCCTGCCACCAAAATTCACACTGAATCAAATTTTCTGGAAAACAACCTCTGGATACAATATCTGCAGGATTATTTTTAGAACTAATATGGCGCCAATCGTCAACAGAAGTTAATGTCTGGATTTGTGAAACTCGATTACCAACAAAAGTATGTAAATTATGAGGAGACTGAGAAATCCAACCCAAGACAACAGTTGAATCAGTCCAAAGGTAAATTTTTGAAATATTCAAACTGACAGATTGTCTGAAGTTGTGTACCAACTGAGCTAAGACCAATGCTCTACATAACTCTAGGCGTGGCAAGGTTACTACCTTTAAAGGGGCAACCTTGGCCTTAGCATATACCAATGAGATTTTAATTTGACCATTAGTGCTAGTACATTTAAGGTAAAGGCACGCACCATAGGCTTCTATGGAACTATCGCAGAATCCATGAAGTTCAACGCTATCAATACTCATACATACCATTTGCCTAGGAATTGATAGATCATTTAGAATTGCCAATTGTGGTCGCAGCTTATGCCATAGTGAATGAATATTTGACGGTAAAGACTCGTCCCAACCGATTTTTGCGCACCACAATTTCTGCAAAATAATTTTTGCTAGGATTATGCATGGCGACAACAAACCAAGAGGGTCAAATATCTTTGCAATAGTTGAGAGAATTGTGCGCTTTGTATATTTATCACAATGAGGTAAAGAAATATGATACATTAAAACATCACTCTTGTATAACCAATAAAGTCCAAGTGTTTTATTTTCGGTTTTATCGCCAAAAATAAATTCTTGATTGCAAGAAGAGGAGTCCCAATCAACAATTTTCTCTAAAACTTGAGATGAGTTTGAAATCCATTTCCTTAAAAATAAATCAACCAGTTTCTAAAACTTCTGATACCTGCTTACTTAGCATTACTGCCTCTTCAATAGTATCTGTACCAAAAAGCATATCGTCAACAAAAAAACTATGTAGAATAATATTAGATGCCTTAGGGTATTTATCCTCAAACTCCAAACCAAGTTGCTTTAGACATCGAATTGCCAAAAACGAGGCAGAAGCCGTACCATAAGTAACAGTGTTTAGTTTATATATTTGAAGCTCATCACTGGGATTAGCCCTCCAATATATTTTTTGAAGACACCTTTGGTCCTCATGCACCATAATCATTCGATACATTTTGGCCACATCAGCACACACAACTATATTATGAACTCTAAACCTCAACAAAATGGAGAGAATATCATCCTGTAGGTTTGGTCCAGTGTATTGAATGTCATTTAGGGAAATACCATTATCCGTTGGAGAGGATCCATTAAAAACAACACGCCAGCGAGTGGTAGAGCTATTTTCATTGAGAACACCATGGTGAGGCAAAAAATAAGAGTAGTCGGTAGACAAGCTTCCATTATCCAAAGTCATGTGACCCATAGATTCGTATTCTGTCATGAAGTTGACATAGAGCTCTTTCATTTTAGGATTTTTTTGTAATTTTCTTTCTACTGAGAAGAATTGCCTTTTTGCAGTGACGTTAGAGTTACCAAGAACACGCGGGGATTCTTTAAATGGAATTTTAACAACAAACCTACCAGATTCCTCACGTTTCATTTGTTCAATGAAAATTGACTCGCACTCCTTGTCATCATTGGATAAAATAGGTTTTAGACTGCTAGGAGGTTCCTCTATTGTCCAAAATTTCTCCAACTGATCATGAAGCTCGGTAGTAATGCTTAAATTACAACGACTAAGATTCTGAAATGAATTTGAAAGAGACAAGGATCCAGCAATGATCCAACCAAAACGAGTTTTTTGCATTATAGGTTGATTTTGACCCAAACTAATCTGACCAATGCATAAAAGCTGATAGAAAATATCAACTCCCAAAAGAAGATCTACAGGGCCTGGAACTGCATAATCTGGATCAGCCAATTTGAGATGTTTTGGTATATTTAAGTGAGATACATTTAACCTTTTGCTAGGAATGCAGTTACTTATTTTAGGCACTACCAAACATGACACAGTGCTAAGAAATTCATTTTGACGAGATTGAACAGTTACATTACATCGATATTTGATACAGGAAGTTACTTGGTTTATACCAACAATTGAAATGTTTACTTCTTGCATTGCAAGATTTAAAGCGTTACATACCTTTTCAGTCACAAAGTTTGACTGTGAACCAGAGTCTAGAAGTACTCTGCACATGCATCGATTACCATTCGGACCAACTATCTGCACTAGTGCCGTTGACAACAAAGTATAGTCTTGATTTACATCAGCAGATGACATATTGACACTTATCATTTCCACCCTATCACCTGTTTTAACATCTTGAGAAAAACTAGAAGTATTATTGCTGTTTGTAGGATTTTGTCCGTAGGACCCTTCCTGTGTTGAAATCTTTTTGTCATAATGCAACAATGTGTGATGACGAGTAGAACACTTTCTACAACTACTGGAAATGCAATCTTTACTAAAATGGTTTGGTTTTATGCAGTTAAGGCAAAGTCTAAGTTGCTTAGCACGCTCATATCTATCATATACAGAAAGTTTGAGAAAACTACTACAATTTACAATAATATGACTTCCTTTACATATAGGACATGAGTGATTTGTAATCGAAAATGATTTAGACTGTTTTGCTTTAACATGCAGCTTACTTGCCTTGGAACTTGCTTCCAGTGTTTCCAAAATCTCCGCCCGTGACTTTAAAAACAATTTAAATTCATCCAAAGTAGGTAGCTTGTCCTTAGATTTTTGCTCCTGCCATTCACGAGCAGTCACCAAGTCAAATTTCCCACACATAAAAAAAATTGTTATTAAATCCCAAGTGTTAACAGGTATTTCAAGTGCTTCAAGCGAACGCATACCCTTTATAATACCATCCAATAACTTTCGAATATCCGTTGCAGACTCCTTTGTCATAGCAGGGAGCCAAAAAAGTATTTTTAAATAATTGTTTACTAACATTGATTTATTATCGAACCTTTCACACAACAGGTCCCATGCAATCAAATAATTTACCGAACTAATTTCCAAATTTTGTAAATCATCTTTAGCACTACCTTATAAAGCACCACGTAAAAAATGAAATTTCTCAATATCTGAAACATTGTCATTATTATGGACTAAAGATTTGAAGGTATCACGAAACTCGAGCCACCTCTCAAAGTTTCCATAAAATTTAGGTATAGGTATTGCAGGAAATTTAGGTATAGGTATTGCAGGAAGTTTAGGTCTAGACTGAAGTCGATTAACAGGATTTTGTGTAATATTTGAAGTAAGACTACCAGCTTGAGAAACGTTATCAAGGTCAATTTCACCTTGGTCTTCAGAATTAATTTTTAAAATATTTTTTGCAGTGGCAAACAAATTATAATATGAATTTTCAAAAGCTTCTCTTTCTGATAATTGTTGTTCAAAATCTTCATGATTTAACTCTATGAGTGTTTGATATGTATCGTATTCTGCCAAAATATCTGGTAATTTATTTAACCTGCATTCCAATTCGGTAAGTTTTGCACTGTTAATAGGCTCATTTGTTGATGAAGAAACTAAAGGATTCAAAAATTTTCCAAAAGAAGTTAATTTTGACTTGCAAATTCCCCGTTTTTTAATATTAAGTTTCAGATCAGCATTTTCCAACATATTTCTATAACTGTTCTCTTTTTATACCAAAAACAACAACAAATTGTTAAATTTCAATGACTAGGTTCTTAACCTAAATAAAACACCAACCTTTTTTTTTTATTTTACACCAATTTGTGCCAAAAAACACGTTTCAAAATTTAAACACGTTACCACACCAGTTAAATTAGGAATATGTTTAAGAACCAATATATGGAGAAAAGGATACACCAATACTCACAACTTTTGATCGATTTTACCATTTAACTAATATCTTTCTTATTTTTACACAACCAACAAAATATGTATTTTCTCTAATCTCTGCTATTTCTTCAGCTCGCGATGATTCATGACGTCACCGACAGTTGTCATCCAAGATTGCCAATTTTTATATTTTTACCAACAAAACCATTCCAATACTAGCGATAATATCCGGTTCAAAGGACCATTTCTTATGTCAGAGAACTTCTCTGAGCGTTCAGTTGATTGCTGTACACTTTTCTGTATCCAAAATAACCAATTTCCAACAAATTTGTAGCTTTATTTATTCCAACTTTTTTGACATAACAAATGATTTTTTCTCACAATGACAACAATAAACTTAGTTTCCATAGTCACCCTTTAGGGCTTGACAGCATAATGTCCTTATGTTAAATAGTAAGTTCAATGATTTACGACAAAACAGTGAAGCCAAATAATTTCATAAACAGTTGAAATTTACTAACAATATCTAACATATATATATATATATATATATATATATATATATATATATATATATATATATATATATATATATATATATATATATATATATATATATATATATATATATATACAGGGTGTCTGGAAAAGGTCTGTACAAAATGCCACCACGTATTCGTGAGACTAAAATAAAACGATTTAACCCAACTTACCTATATCCAAAAGTGTTTCGTTAGGGAGATACAGAACCCCAAATGGATAATTAACGATTTACTTTTTTGGCTCTAACTTTTGAACCGACTTGTATAATTTAATGAAATTTTAATATTTTATGTTGGTCATAAAGACTCAGAAAACCATACTACAGTAGATGTTTGACATCGTCAGGGAAGTCAGGAACGGACTTGCCACCATACTCGTTGGGCCAAATTTTTGACAGGTATCATTTTACAGAGCTCAAAACTGATTTTTTAAATACTTTGGTCATTCCTCTTTAAAAAAGGTACTCTACATTTGTTTCGATAAAATTAGCCGTTTTCGAAAAAATTAAGGTTTTGTATAACACGTTATTGAAATAATACTATAATACTACAATAAAACACCAGTGCCAGTGGTCTGACTGATTATACAAGAATTAAGTAATGGAGCATTATTTCTATAGCGAATATGCTGACATGCATCTAGTTTATGGACAAGCACTTGGCAATTGTGTGGAGGCAAGAAGAATTTATTCTGGTACATTTCCAAATCGACGATTACCGCACCGAAGAACTTTGGAAAGGGTGGATCGTAGCTTAAGAGAAACAGGTAAAAAGTCAAGTGAAATAAAAAAAATGCTAAAAATAGCGAATCTTTTGCAAATCCATTTCGGGCGACCTCGGTGGCCATACAATAGGCCCACCTCGACCTATCCATCTATCACCAAAAGTATTTGACAAGTGCTGATGAACTAAATTTCTAAAATGGGGCAGTGCACCGTCGTGCATAAACCACATCTGATTTCTAATTTCTAAGGGCACATTTTCTAATAAACCGTTTACGTTTTGTTGCAAGAATTGCAAATAGATGGCACCATTTAATCTGTCTTAAATAAAGAACGGTCCAATGAGATGATTACCAATAATCCCCGCCCACACGTTAACCATAAATCTTTGTTGATGCTTTGTCTGTTCTATTGCATGAGGATTTTCTTCATGCCAGATATGCAAATTATGGCAATTTATTACACCGTCTCGGGTGAAACCGGCTTCGTCCATGAACAAAACAATACTAGTAAAATTTGGATTTTGCCTAAATCGTTGAGAAACCCAATTTGCATAATTGACTCTTGCAGGATAATCAGCGGGAGACATGGCATGTACCTTTTGGACGTGATACGGATGTAGCAGTTTTTCTCGAAGGGTC